>SNQJ01S0029894.1:6423-21904 GCA_010110895.2 Picea sitchensis
TCTCCCTTGATCTCATGACGGTGATCGCTCTCTAAATAAAAATGGATGGTCACGATCCCTTACAAAGGATCTCTGACACTTTGGCTTCTACACATGCTCTGCAACGCCATTCCTCTAATATTTTCGACTTCAAGGTCATAAAATCATCTCAACCATGAGACTCTGACCAACAGACCCATCCCATACTAGCCTGGTGTTTCAACCAGAATCTCTGATACCAATCTGTAACGTACCCATCCACCCACAGGCCAGGCTAAGTTACTTAAACAGGATGCAACACACCCAGTGACCAGTAGGTGAGGCATGTTGCAGTCCAAGGACTCAGTTCTTTGAACTTACCTTGGATTCAAGGGATTGGTCAACAATGTTAGAGGCATGAAAAATCGCATGCATTAAACAAGATCCATGCTACATCAAAAAATAGATAAACAACATGCCACGCACATCAAATAACCAGCAGACAGGCACATTATAAATACATATCTCAAAGAAAATTAAATACATAGCGGAAAATACATTATATAGAAAACACATGACAGAGAGCACTTATCTTTTCAAGTAAAGATTCACCAACTGGCTGCAAACCAAGGACGTTCCAACCAACCATAGACATTGTTGTTCATTTACTCTCAACAACAGGTCACCCCCGAGCCAAGGCTATGAATCCACAAGGATGGGTTCTAGGCCAAATCCAAAAAAACACAACAATTGGCTAACTAGCTCTCAGGTTTCCCAGCCACACCGCAAATCCTAATTTCCAGCTCTCTTTCCCCCTCAGCCTGCACAACCCCAGGAAATGAGCACCTTTCTCTGCCATGAAGTTCCTAAGGTTGTTCCATTTTCTCCAAGGTTCTAGTGCTACTGGTCAGGAAATATCTCTATTGGAAACTCCAAGGACTCTCAACTGTGGACAGTTCTATCTGAACTGCCATCAATCTCATAACTAACAGGCCTTTCAGCACTCAAGCTATCATAGGCTTTTCAGCACTCACAGAAATCCAAGTACCCATCTCTGTTCTACCCAACCTACACCACCCAAGAGAATAGACCTCCACCCCTATCTTCCACGTAGTCCCTCTCCTTCTAGGGATTCAGTGCAACTGGTCCAGAATCTCCATGTTGGGACTCTCAGGACTCGTAGTTGTGGGTAGTTCTATATGAACTTCCATCAATCTCATGCACACATGCATACATTCCCTCCTGAAATGATCATTAAAATATTACATCCATTCATCAATGGCTCTCCTCCTCCTTCCATTCGTTTCCATGCTCAACCCAAGAGCATACGAATTAGCAATAGTGATTGAAGAGGAAAGAAGAACAAGGGAACAAGCGGAGAAGACAAATTAGGGGAAGAGCGATCCCCCAACTTCACCCCAAGCCACCCTCATGCATCCATTCATATCCATGCTCAAACCAAGAGCACATGAATGCAGTTAGAATGAGGATCCCAAAATATGAAGAGCGAGAAGGTGTAACAATGAATGAATAAGAAAAAAAAGTGAACCCCCAACCAAACCAAAGATGGGTTTATATAATTATTTGGAAATCAAGAACCACATGGCCTTCCCCAAGAAGCTCATGTAACCCCTTTTCTCCATAAAATCAATTATGGTAAATAAAAATAAAAATAAAAATAAGACTTAGCCCCTCAAGCCCCCTCTCTCGTGGAATCATAGCCCCCCATCTCTTTTGTCCTTGTCTATCTTGCATCCAACGGTGTATTTTATTAATTTATATATATGTATTACATTTCCTAGGCACTCTAGCCCATTTTCAACCTTACTGGATCACTAGCCTAAGTCACGATTACATAATACATTATAGTTCATAAGGGTTAAAACTGGGATGTTACAGTTAACCCCGAGTTCTTGAAAAATATCATCTTTAAGATCTTGTTTTAGATTATCCATGCCTTTTTGTAATTCGATTATGACTTCCCTTGAAATTTTTTCTTTAAGACTATGGGTCAACTCTTATTTGATTGCCTCATTGTTGAGCCTTATTTCTTCTAGTAACTCATCATGAGTTTTTTGTATTGAATTTTCGAGTGATTTTATAATGGTTTTACACTCTTGGTCTATTTTTTCCACTTGAGTTTTTAATTCTGACATCCTTTTGGTGTTTTGGGGTGAGTATTTTTCTGTAATTTTGATCTTGCTTGGAATATCCCCTTTTTAATTATTTGAAAATAATTGTATGTAATTTACGGTGGAAGGATGTGAGTCGAGTTGCAGAGAGTGGAGGTGTATGGTGGGTGATTGATGAAAGGAATGGAAAATGGGAGGGGGGCGGCGTGGGAGTTAGGGGGACGCGAACTGTGGGATGGTCGCGGTGAGTGGAGAGGGGGGGGAATAGGTCACGGGTTGTGGTGAGGGTGTGGTGAGTGGAGATGGTCCTGGGCTGTGGTGAGGGTGGGGAATAGGATGGGTTTTGTGGGATAGTCATGAGTTGTGGTGAGGGTGCGGCGAGTGGAGAGGGGGAGAACAGGTCGCGAGGGCATGGGGAGAGGTTGTGATGGAGTGGGGAAGGGTTACGGGAGGGAAAATGACATGGGGGTGTGAGGAGCGATTGTGGGGGTGTGGGGAGAAACTAGATCTGATATCAATGGAGCGTAAAACTCACAGAGATGAGATTATGAATAATATAATGATTAAAATATATATAATGAAAAAAAAAATCCACAAAAAAAGCATAATTTTATTCATCCAAAGAGAACCAAATTACATTATGTAGGTTCTTTTAGGCACATCTCTCAACCTTGGATAATAAGATCCAAGAAAAACAAGGCCAAAAACCCTATGAGAGAGTACATACTAAAGGAATCAAAGATCAAAAGGACAAATACCATAATCCAATAATGGAGAAGAGTACAACCAAGGATCAAAGCCCCCACCAAGAGAGAAAAGAGTTGACATAAACGGATCAAACAAAAACTCTAAAAATTGGATTGACTGGATCAGAGTGATATAGAAACCTCACACCTAAAGCACTGATCTGTGTATACATCAAACCCTGAACATACCAAAAAACTAGACTGACCAGGTCAAAGCGGTATAGAAAACACACACCAAATGCATCAATCTGTGTATAAATCAAACCCTGAACATACCAATAAACCAGAGAAGAATACCACAGACTGTAGGAAACAATCCCCCAAGAAAACCCTATCGAGAGAGAGCGAAACAACTAAGATATACCAGTAACAGGATGGACCAGGTCTGAGCGGAATACATACCCCTCAAGAGGAAGAGGGATTCCAAGAACTATCTAACCCACTAGTTGCAATATCAGTACTCGGCTAAAAATATTTGAAACCAGTTCCAAACATCAAGGGTATTCATCAAACCCTAATAACGATCCTGCAACAAGGAGGTAGATCTGGAATAAGGCTCACAAGGGATGAGGACGAGCCCCACAGAGTGACAGTGCCAAAAGAAAGAACTAGAGGAGGCCTCTGACCATGGATATATCGAAAAGATAAAGGCTAAAGAAAAGAAGGAAGGGCATGGAAGCCTGACCCAAAACCGCCATACCGCACAGGCACTAGGCGCCCAATCCAAACATCCAGAAAACTACAACAAAGAAGTCAATAGTAGAAATTGAATGAACTTTCCATAGAAAATTCCCAGATCTAGATCCGCAGACAGTAATCACCCGAAGATCCATGCCATCAAAACACTGCATCACCACATCACCCAGAGATCCACTCCATTAAACCATGGCCAACCATTTAGCATATGCGTCTCTTCTAGAAAATACCTGATCCACACAAACATAGGCATAGATCAAAATTCGGGAGTATAAACCCCCCATAACAAGGACCCTGAAAGAAAAATCTGCATTAGAGTAAAAATCCTTGGAAATGGAGGCAGCAATAGTGCTTGATAATACAGAGAAGACAACGTTCATCGAGCACAAATTCAAGACCAGAGACAGAAAATCCATGCAAAGACGCCACGAGAAAAAAATCAAAATACAAATATCGTAGGTTTGCGGCCAGGGAAACCCTAGCTGTAGACCCTCCATATAAAGTAGTGAAAAAATGTTTTTACAATGATGAATATCACAATGACGGGAGCCCATTATATAATGGCCCCTATGACTTTTATGGATATTCATGACCTTTGGTCGTGAATTTTAGTTTATTGTTTAAATTATAATTTATTATTTATTATTTATTTTGTATTTATTATTTTATTTGTTATTATTTGTATCTAACAGCATTGAGGATTATGTCTGAGTACAGAAGACGTGAACAAAGATATTGTCTCAACTATGGGTTGTGTGTTACAGCATGATGTGTTGCAGCATAAGGCGAATTACAGTAGAAGGTGAGTTGCAGTGAGTTGCAACAGAAGATGAGTTGCAGTGGTTTACAGTAGAAGGTGATTTGCAGCGAGTTGCAGCAGAAGGTGAATTACAGTGAAAGGTGAGTTGCAGCAAGAGGTGGGTTGCAGTAGAAGGAAATTCATGGCAAGAACGAGTTGCAACAGAAGGTGAATTATAGTGAAAGGTGAGTTGCAGCAAGAGGTGGGTTGCAGTAAAAGGAAAGTCATGGCAAGAACGAGTTGCAACAACAAGATGGTTGAGCTGAAGCAAAGGGTTTGTCACCACAAAAGGTGAGTTGCAGCAGAAGGTGATTTGTAGCGAGTTGCAGCAGAAGGTGAGTTGTAGCGAGTTGCAACAAAAGGCAAGTCGCGGAAAAAGGCGAGTTGTAGCAAGTGAATATACAACAAATGAGTGATTATGTAACATATATTACGGTGTCATTGTGTAGAAAACATGGATACGTGGGTGCAGAGGTACAACCCTAGGGGTTGTGGCATGATCAGATCAAAAGAAAGAAAATGTAGCAGTGAGTTGAATTTTTGGGGTAGCTACAATTCCTATCACGCACACATAAACAAAATATTTTATTATGAACGTACTCTGATGGCAGGGGGTAGATGGCCTATTGCATCAAGTGGTATCAGAACTTGGTTCAACTCTGGGGTGAAATAATGTGAGGATATATCAGAATTGGTTCAATTCTGGAATTAAAGAATGTGAGAAGATATTAGAGTATGGTTCAGCTCTAGGATGGAAGGAACTACAAAGAAAGAAGACCTATGAGAGTGTGGTTTCATCTTGTGTTGTTGAAGGAAGAATAATGGGAAGCAGGGTCGAAGAAAGGGCCTGTGAAGTGTAGTATGGTTGAGAGATACGAAATAACTACCAAATATTTCCTCATGAAGATGAACAGGTTAATGAGGTACAAAAATCAAGAGTTAGAATGTAGATAATGGAGAGGCAGTAGATGTCAAGATGAAGCCTAAAATGGTAAAAGATAGCCAAGAATAGAAAATCGCATGAAGCAAAGTTCACAAGGGTGTTGTTGAAAAGGAAGAAGTCTTTGACATAAATGGATGCTAGAAATAGATGGTAGTTGTGGTGGTGGTTATCCATGATGGTTCAACTTGTGAAATGAAGGCATGGTCACTGGAAATGAGCGAGTGAGACTGCGAGAGGAATACAGTTGGAAGGTTTCCTAAACTGGAGATTGGGCTCATATGTTATGGGGAGCATGTTGGTAGCAGTGAGCGCATTATTGTTGGACGGTAACTACAAGTTTTGTGTGGACCTGAATTTAAGAGAAATGAGAAAGAAAAGAAAATGTATAGAAGTGGAAATTCACAGACACGTGGTTGTGTCGGATGTAACAAAGAAAGGAGGGAGAGAAGATGGAATTTTGTTTTCCCTGGATATGTTATTTTCTTGTTTGCAGGAAGAAATAAATTGGTGGCTGCAAATGGAAGAAGATGTGCTCGGTTGAACAGAAGGTGTAGTAGAATGATATCTATGCAGAAAAAGGAAATTTCAAGATCACAGAGGTTGCAGATGTTGAAGAAGATGATGTTGTAAAGATGAAGCATGAAGGAAGTTGTCCAGTTGAAGACGGATAACATATAGTCTGAAAGATGAGGAAGTTGATAAGCATGTTGCTAACAGAGATAGGAGAAGATTTCAAATCTCCTAAGGAAGAATACATGATGAAGAGGAATGTTAGAAAAAGTGAAGGTTGTTGAGAAATGAATGTGAAAGTGTTGGGTGGAGAAGAAGAAGACTCTTGGAAGTTGTCTCTGGTAATTTTCAAGAATGAATATATGTCGATAGAATCGTCGATTCAATTAGTATGCATGTGTTTGTGGATTGATTCAAATGGAGGTGTAACATGGGAGAATGAGACTCCATGTTGTGTAGCTTCGAGCATGAGTAGTTGGTTGCACCGAAGGCACTTTGTACATTGCATGAAAAAGGGCAGTGGGATGTCCTAGATTAGATGTGACTCAAATCGAGTTGTGCAGGTGATTTGGATTGATTCAAGGGAGGTGTAATATGGGAGCATGAGATTCCATGTTGTGTAGCTTCGAGCATGAGTGGTTGGTTGCACCGAAGGTACTTTGTACATTGCATGAAAAAGTGAAGTGGGATGTCCTGGATTGGACGTGACTCGGATCGAGTTGTGCAGGTGATGCATGACTGGAAAAAGAAAAAAAAAAACCTGACTAGTGCTTGTGGTAATGAAGAAAGAGAGACAGAGAAGGTAGAAGTACCATAAGTTGAACTGTTGTAGAAAATTGAGTTGTAGCATGAAAGAGATGAAATTTCTAAATCTCCATGATGAGAGTATTGTTTTTTTGTTGTGGATTGTTGTGTAGTAAAGGGTAGCAATGAGTTGAAATAAAGAGTGTGCAGCAGAGGAAGATGTTTTTCAAATTGAATTGTATAGCAAATGAGGACTGTAGATTTGGGAATGCAACGTTGAAGAGTTGCATTGGACAGTTGTAGATGTGGGTGATTTACCTCATAAGCATGAGGACATGCTTTCTTGGAACCTAAGGAGTCTAATGTAGTTTCATCCCGGTCATGCTAGGGATGACATGACAAAGGTAGTTACAGGACGTGATAAAGATATTACAACATTGATTGGTTTCTTGAGGATGTGAATGAGATAGACTTCTAGGAGTAACAGCAGTTGCACAGATCGATTGAATGTTACTGTTGCAGCATTTGGACTATTGGGAGTAACAATAGTGGCGCAGGTCGATTGAATGCTACAGAGTTGCAACATTTGGATTGTTGGGAGTAACAGCAGTGGCACAGATCAATTGAATGCTACATATTTGTAGCATTGGGGTAGCTGGGAGCACTTTTATAGAAAGGACAAGTGTGTGGATGGCTACACTATAGAGGACAATTGTTACTAAAGCAGTTGTGGATGTTACAGCTCGGGAGGAGCACATTGTTGGAATGAAGTTGGAAAGGATGCACGGGAGATGAAGAGTCATTGAAGAAAGGAAAAATTGGAATCCAAAAGATGAAAGGGCGTGAGAAGCCTTGGGAAACTGAAGTGAACAATTTCTGGGAAGAATAAAACATAGAATCAAATATATTGAGAGAGAGATTGCAGAGAACGAGAAGAGAAATCTCGCAAGACGAGAGAGGGAGAAGTGGTTGAGGTTTCCATGACCTCTGGCCTGGAAACCCAACAAATATTGTAAGCTCAAATCTAGCCATTGAGCCATTGTATTTTACTTTGTACGAATGAATAAAAGAGTTGGGTTTGTCGATTTACCCTTTCTGTGTGTGAGAATGAATTCATGTATGATGTATTTTTTTGTGTTATGGACATGATTATGTATGAGTTAATGTCTTGCGTGAATGAGTAAATCTTGTAGAGAATGGTGTTATATGAGATGGCTATGCAGGTGGAACTATTCTGTTGAAGGTCGTGTTGGAAATTGTGATCTCCCATGGGGAGGATGAACACTTTGGTTCTATGAGCATTGAGGATTATGTCTGAGTACAGAAAATGTGAACAGAAGCTACTGTCTCAACTATGGGTTGTGTGTTACAGCATGGTGTGTTGCAACATAAGTGTGTTGCAGCAAGAGGTTGTAACATGAAGCAGTTTACAGCAGAAGGTGAGTTGCAACGAGTTGTAGCATAAGGCAAGTTACAGCGAAAGGTGAGTTGCAGCAAGAGGTGATTTGCAGCAAAAGGAAAGTCACAGTAAGAAATGAGTTGCAGCAACAAGATGGTTGAGTTGCAGCAAAGGGTTTGTCACCATAGAAGGTGAGTTGCAACGAGTTGCATCATAAGGCAAGTTGTAGTAGAAGGCGAGTTGCAGTAAGTGAATATGCATTAGACAAGTGATTATGTAACATCTATTGCGGTGTTATTGTGTAGCAAATGTGGATATGTGGGAGCATAGGTACAAACCTAGGGGTTGTGGCATGATCAAATCGAAAGAAGGAAACTGTAGTAGTGAGTTGAAGCTTTGGGGCAACTACAATTCTTATCATGCACACATGAGAAAAATCTTCCACTCCGAACGTACTCTCATGGCAGGGGGCAGATGGTTTGTTGCGTCAACAATGCTTCAAACTCACTTTCGCACATTGTGTGGTATATTTTAAGTGTGAATTGTTTGTAGTGCACTAACTTGAACTAGTAACACCATGTAGCAATGCTAGGGACTAATACACACACACCAATGTCAGTGACTAAGAGCACCGTATACAGTGCTATAATACATCATTAGTAGACCACATTGATGGGGCATTTTCTTGACTCTCACAATGCATTGATGTGGTCTAGCAAGAACTATTATATGATGTGTTTATTCATATCAACCCACTGGTATCAATGCATACATGTACAACATCGTAGATGGTGCACATTAAAAACATAGGTGCACCATAGACAATGTGTGTAAGTAAAATGAGCACTCCAGTGTGGTTTACACATTTTTAATGCATACAATTTAAAATTCAATATTGAATGGATATTACAAAGCGTTTATTTTATATCTATAGATTTCCTAGTGTGGTTTTTATGTGAATTAGGAACAATCAAAATAACAACAAGTTAATGTGTATAATTTTTTTGTTTATGGAAGGCTTGGGAGAGGGAAAGGGATTGTTTTCCTCATTTTATGAGGAGGCTAACTCCCTAAAAGGGAACATAGAGTTATTGTCCTAGTTTCTCCATCACTGGCATCATGATAGAAAAATCTTCAGGTTTGGTCCCGATATATGGTACCAAGTCCTAAAGGAGGACACTTATTCATCATTGGGATCATGGTAGAAAAATCTTCAGGGTTGGTCCCAATCTATGGTACCAGGTCCTAAAGGAGGACACGTATTCATCATTAGTTATCTGGAAGGGGGGAGTATTTACCCCATTTCCTTGATGTGTAGCATGGTGTTGTAATAGAGAACTAACTATCATATGTGCAGAGATACATTAGTGCAAGCATTACTAAACCGAGTGAATTCTAGGCTACTGGGTGGGAGTTGTGATCACATTCTTTTGGAGCCAAGAAGATTAGGTGCTTATGCATTTCATCATAGCACTAGAACACCATACCATTGATGAGTAGCATATTAGTCTCCCTATGATGTATTATGTAGATAGTCTTTTTCATCGACCCAAATTGATCAAGGGGTTTGATATTCTTCTACGATAGTTTTGTATTTTTCTGCATCAATATAATAATGAATTGGAGGGCAGACATCTATTTCCTTTGCTTCAAAACTATTTTTTTTATTTTTTGAGAGGATTCTAGTGAATTAATCATCATTTCACTGCTACCCACCTAAGCAGTTGACTAATGTGTGTGCACATGTGGGGAAAAATGTTTTCAAAGAGGGACGAGCCAAAGTTCGCATGTCAGGTGGTCAGTGCAGATGTTATTACTATGTTAAGTTGTGAGGACAATCATGTCCTAGACCTTGTACAATATCCATGTGCAAGGATGGATTGACAGGGGTGTTAGAACAACCTACTTACTCTAACCGAGCCTCCATATCAAAGAGGGAATAGTATCGTGATTTTTTATTATTCTAGTTGCATAATTTTTTGTCACATTTAGTGCACATATTATTCGTTTTAAGATTTTATTAAAGTTGTATAACCATTGTCTATTATTTTGTATATATTGGTTTGTATGATAGTGAGGGGCCTCCTCCCCAACTTGATACAAAGATAGCTCAAGTTGATAAGCCACTTGGGAATGTAGAGCTTGCATGCACCAAAGACCATATCCCCAATTTTGTCATTGGGTCACAAATTAGTTATGTACTTCGATGAGTCAATTCAAAGCCTAGTCAACTCAACCAAGATTGAACGTGCATGATCCTGAGCTTGCACATATTTAGTTTTTTTACATGTAACCATTCCCCCACTCTCCAACTCATAAGCAAGGGTGAGATATTCTTCATGTCTCGTGAAGAACAACAATCAATAATTGGCTCACGAAGACCAAACATGTCAAAAACAGGATTTGAAACTAGGTAGAGAGGATAAGAAGTATTCCTCTCAACCACTCATGCTAAACCAAATTGACAAGTTTTCATATTAACTTATAAAAACAATTTTAAATCAGATTTTTTTTTTTTTAATATTATATAATAATACTTATGTTCAATCAAGAAACAATTCTAAATTTTTATATTAAATATAAAAATATATAAAAACAAGTCATATAACTAAGATGGCCTTAATAATACTAGTTGTTAATATTAATCTTAGAAAAAAAGAAAACAAATAGATTTTTTCTAAATAAATAATAACAGATAGATTTTAAAACAAAATTGTTGTGGAACCATAAAGCATAATTACACAAAATTTATGGAAAAAGGCCTCTTCCCCGGGCAAAAATTCTAAATTTGGTTCCAAAAAATCTACTCTAATGCATACCATATTTTCCAAATATTGGAAATGGTAAGTTTATTTTCATACTATAGATTATTTCAAAGAGAGGCAATCTAAAAGGTGAAAGTGAAGAGAGAGGCAATTTAAAAGGTGAAAGTGAAATGTGATGATTATTTAATTGCGAAAATCTAAAAATACCATAAGGTGATACTGCTTAATGTTATATTTATATTGATGATAAGGTGTACGCGTGAAATTCTTCTTTTTGAAAAAGTAGGGAGGGACATGTTGAGCTCATGACCCTTCAATTTTCAATTGAAATAACATTCAATTTTAATGATGTTATGTGTCATGACAAAAAGCACATATACTAGGACTCTAGAAGCCTCGTTTTTACATACGATCCCAACTTAATATATTATTTTTAGTATCTTAAGGGGAGTCATGATCTTCCAAAGATAAGGTGCATAACCATAGGGTTAAATAAAACTTTGATTTCTATAAAACCAGTTATTTAAAAAAAATTAGTGTGCAATGCTTACAAATCTTATAAATAACCAATGTGTAACCCTATAATGCACACAACAGTAAAGTTAAAGTAATTAAAAAAAAATTAATGATGTGCCATATATATAATGGAAAAACTATGTTGGGATACAAGATGCACTGTGATATGGTAAAATTTAAAAAGAAATATCCAACTAATTTTTCTTTTTTACTTTGTTTTTTCAGTGCTTCACAAACCTTCAAGCATTGGTGTTCCCTATCCCTCTACAAGCACATGTTGTCTCATGCTTTCGAATTGTTGGAATTCATGAACAATCTTCATCCACAGTGAATTCAATTTCATTTTTCAATTTTCAAAACCACCCAAATTTAATTTTTGATTTTCGTGGCAACCACACTTCCACGAAAAAGATGAGACTAGGTAGTTTCTTCGCTATAACTCAATGTACATTGTTGTTTTATTTTTCCACTTTTGTTTCTAAAGTCTCACTTTTTCATTTTTTAGAAGAAAAAAAAATGTCATTGGTGTGGCCTTGTGTATCTACGCACACAACATTATGGTATGTTTATAGACCACACCACTTGCAATGCTCTATTTCATTATAAGCGCATCAACCATTTGATATGCTTGGTGCATGAATGTATTGTGTTAAATAATGCGGTAAGGAATTAATGGAGTACCATGATCAGTGTGCAACATCCACACACACACACACACACCTTCAAATGTTTCTAGATATGCCTTGCAATGGTGGTGCATGAATGGATGACTCAGTGCAACTTCTCCAGTTCTATCATATAAAGTCAATGATGTGTGATGCCAATACTTTTATTTCCCTATGACATGTGGTGCATTTATGTGGAATAATAGCATCGTTATTGTTGATGTTTAGATTGGTCAGGATCCAAACAGCAACCTCACGAGGATATGAATCCCCCTGCATTTTTATAGAGGTGGTACTCCTCTTTGTATGAAATGTTGGAAGATTCTTGGTATGGTTCTACAATGAATGTAAAGGGTGAATGCTAAAGAGAAAACACTAAAAGATCTTCCAAGAAATCTCGTGTGTGTGTGTGTGTGTAAAACCCTTATATACAGTTATACAAATATACATCAAATCATTTAAAGAAAATATAGGATAAAGTGTGTTAGTAGAGATTTGTGTCTATAAGGTTTTGGAATCTCCCTTCAACAAATATTCTTTCTTTATTGTAAGATAAACTAAACTCGGAATCTGCTATGACTTTTGCAAGATGAAGAAATGAAAGGTCTTCAAAGAACTTTAAATGATAACTTCACTTAAACCCAAAAATGATTTGATAGGCAAGACATTTGAAATCACATCCTTTCAACTCAAAGTATGAAAAATTACTAATGTAGTGCCCTGAATAGTTCTTTGCAAGAGAAATTCATAAAAATAACTCAATATGACAAGTTCAATCATGCATGAAACAAAAGCATTGAAATAGCTTCAACAATGTCTCAATGACGATTACATGAATTGAAATGAACTGCATCTATTTTTTACAAGCAAGGATCTCACTCCTGTGGACCTGAAATGTTACAAGATAACTGAAGATTTCAAGAGAAAGAACTGCTCAGACACAAATCTTCCTTATTTACATATATTCATGGGAGATTTGATGGAAAGAAACAGAAAAGAAGAAGATGTAGAGAGACAAGTTTTAGTAGGTCAGTTCAACGAATTTTGGAAAGATAGAGCTTTGATTCTTGCAGAATTTTCACCCCTGTAGAAACTTCTCATTGCCAACCTCATCTTGGTGCCTTCTCTTGCCCTTTTAAAATCTAGTCTCAATGTTCTTGAAGTAGTTAGGGTTCTCCATTCTATAACTTTCCATGATTCCTTTTTGGAGTAAACCACTTTTAATTTTACTTTATTTAATTCTCATTAATTACTTAAATTCATTGGAATTTGTGCCTCCAAATAGGGCCCACTTATTCCTTTAATAAATTTATTTTAAAAACTTTATTTTCAAATTTTTCAAATTGAGTGTCTTTAACAAAAGTGGATTGTGTTTTAATTTTCTGAGCAATATATTTACTCTTTTATCCATGAAAAATATTCTAGATGCAATCTTCATCATCTCATCTTTCCAACAAGTCCTCTTGAGCACAATTTGGAGATCTGGATCTCAAGTTATAAGCTCGGGAAGTTGAGGTTCCAAGCAGATCTATCATCAAACCATGAAATAATAGTTGAATTTTATTTCAATTTCTAGGATATTTATGGCCAATTTCTCCTCTTTAAACTGGTTCCATCATCTTCCTCATTGAATTAACTTTCCAACAAGGAAAATTTTGTCCAAAACATCTCAAGTTATGCCTTCCAAAAGTTCGTCGCGCAGTAGTCGTTCATCAAATCTCATGGGTTAATCTGAGCCCTTCATTCAAATTTGTCTGTCCATTTACAAATACGAATTTTTCCTTTTAATAGACATCCCACATCCATTTGTGGTGTTTGGATTTTAGGGTATATATTAAGAATTGTAATCATGCCTTATATGTGAAGCATAATGAAACTATGGAAACTTAGAGGCTTGAACCTCAGGAAATTTAATGAATTAATTAAAACTTTGATTGCCCAATAAGTGCCCAATCAGCAACAAGTCAGTGCCTAGTCATAGCCCATGTGTCATGGTCTGATAGGGTGCCACAGGTTATAGTGTAACTGGTTGCCATGTTTCATAGTACAATTGGTCGCTATGTGTCGTAATATGGTTGGAGGAAATAAAACTTAGGAAAAATCGTATGTGTCATAATATAAGTGGTTTTCATGTGTCATAATATGGTTGGAGGAAATAAAATTCAGGAAAAACAGTAATTGTATATGGAATGAGAGATGGGGAGGAAGGTCATAAGGGAAGAGAGAGAGAGGAGGGAATGTGGATCGGAGTAAGAGCATGCACGGTGAGGGAGGAGAGGAGAGTAGGTCTGAAGAGTGATAGGTATGCAAACTTAAAAGTGGTTAAGTATGGGAGAGGGAGTAAGGGAGGAGAGGGGAGGGAGTAAGGGGATGCGGTGTGGAGGTAATGGATGTGGAGGTAGAGGAAATATGGGGTGTAGGTCCACATGCAATGTAGGTCCGCATGGAGAAAAGTAAGGGGGATGGGAAAAATGGTTAAGTGTGGGTGAGTGGGGAGAGGGATGAGTGGATAGGTAATGCAGGGTGTGTGGTCCCACAAGTGAGATGAAGTAAGAAGTATAGAGTGGAAACAAGACTTGGAAACAAAAAATATGGAATATGGAATAAATATGTAATGGAAGAACTAAGAAAATGAATGGAATAAAGAACCAAGAAAATGAGACAGTCAATATTTAGTCTCGAGTGCTAAGAATAGAACTAAGAAAATGTGTAAGTGTGCTTCTGAGAATATTATCATGGTTCCAAGAAAATCTTAGTTCCAAAAATTAGTTGTGTTGTACATGGAAAAGTGCTCTTTGGGCGATTGAACAAAACCCTGGATATATTGAGCATATGGATTCAGATTTTTAATCCGTAAAATGCATGACAAAGCTAAGACTTAGGTATACACTATGAACTAATAATATTTCAAAATTTCCTTCTTCTAATATCGAATTTTTCTTTTTTTTATTCCAAGAGCGGGAATTCTAGGTGATCAATTTTTTTGATCAACAATTATGTAGTGCTACAGTGTATTCAACATGCATCTGTAAATACAAAGAAACAATGTCTAGTGTAGGTGGTGCATGTGTGGATGACTAAGAACGTCGTGCATAATGCTTCAAACTCACTTTTTCACACTATGTGGCACATTTTAACTGACAATTTGTTTCTAGCACTAACTCAAACTAGTAGCAATACTACATAATAATACACACACACCAATGTCAGTGACTAAGTGCACCATATATAGTGTTATAATACACCATTAGTAGACCACATTGATGGGGTACTTTCTTGACTCTCAAAATTATTTGATGTGGTCTAGAAAGAACTTTTCTATGATGTGTTGATTCATATCAGTGCATTGGTGTCGATGTAGACATGTATAGTATCATAGATGGTGTATTGACTCAAAATTTCGTCACCTATTATTTAAAGCCTGCAAATGATTGCAAGGCATATCTATACATTATGATATAATATTAATAGGTGGGGTCCCCTATAAGAAAACATATAAATTTTTATTTTCAAACATTCTTCCTCGGTACATATGCATATCAACATATCAGTGGCATTATGATTTCAGTTATGAAGCTTCAAAGTTATGGTTTGCTCATCCACAATTC
>SNQJ01S0029894.1:23258-33925 GCA_010110895.2 Picea sitchensis
AGAGGTTTTTGTTGACTTCAATTATTTTGCTAAATGTGCTCTTTGGGTTTTGAACTCGTACCCATTTTATCAATTGCAATGTTGTTTGCTCTTTCATTGCTTATAGAACCAACATTAGTATGTATCAACTCATTGAGTTTAAGTCAAGTTTCAAACTCATGACCATATAAAAGATAGTTGGTTTTTGGATTTAAGAGTCAATATGAGTTATTCATTCTCATATTGCTTACACAACCAATTAGTGATTTTGTTGTTTCCAGGATGGGGTTTTGAGTTTGAAATTGAGTTGGAAAATTTTGTTTTTCATTTGACTATCTGGTTATATGGGTTTCAAACCCTAGCTATATTTAAGCCTGCCATGTTTAATTTGAAAGAAATGATATGGCCATTTTCGTTCTCTATTGAAAGTGTTTTGAGGACTCAAAATGTTTGGTCATGGTGGTTATAATTTGGTTTATTTCAAAATGTTACAACATTATGCCTACTTTTGGATGCATTATTGTATGAACTGTGTACCTTTGTTGGCACAACATCCCTTTTAAATTATGGTTGGTAAAACTAATATAGTCTAAAAAGGTGCATTTCTCTTGAGCTTACTTACTCACTTCAGTTCATACTCTGGGAATTTAACTATTTGGTTCATGTTTTACAATGAATCCAGAACAGTCATAAACTTTGATAGCTAACAAAGATGTTGATTAGATCTGTTAGTTTGATAATACAAGTTCAAACTATTGAATAAAAATGCAATGCACATACGGAAAAGGGATGGCAAGTCTGATATACAGATTTAAAGTTTATTTGTCTTTTATGTAAACAGGACATTACCTCCCTCATCTTATACCACTTTCCATAAATTCTTCCTAAAAGTCCCAAAACATATTTCACTGAAAAATTCATAATAAAAACTCCCCATGTTGATATAATTGATTATAATAAAAAATTTAGAGAGCACTTGTTAAGAAGTCAGCTTTACATGGCATTGTTATTGTTTTGGTCAGAGCAGCTTACTATTTTGATATAGAGATATGTCTTGGAAATATTGTGTGGATAAATGATATGTTCAGGAAAATTTGATTGATGGTAAATGGATTATGAACATGTGTTTTGTCCTACATCCCTGTCATAATATAACACTTTCTGCAAATTATAAATCCGTTATCATGATTCTCATATCATTTATGATTGCATTTGCATTTCATTGCCCATGTTCAAATAAATTAGTGACAATTTGATATAGAATGTACAATTTGAATATTTAGAACATCAAGCAAAGAAAGAACAACTCGCTATTTTCTCCCTTGTTTTCCTTATTCCCTCCATTATCCCTTGGCATGCTTGATTGCTTGGTCTGTCAAAGCCGTTGTTAATTCATTTGAGAGAAAAATAGTATTTGATATTTAATATATTGTGTCATGTATATCCACTAATTGGATAACCACTGCGTATAGATGAGTTTCTTCAACTATGGTAGTAATTGCAGTGGGAACAGGGGAAATAGAGGAAAAAGAAGAAGAACGCCTAATGCTTTTAGGTAGTGAGGCAGAAACAAAAGAATGAGATTTTCAATTCATTTTGATGCCAATTCCTAGGAATTCAATTAGTTGGTGCAAACCGACTATTTGAATCTTGTTGGTTATCCTGCTTTTCACCCACCTCTGGCACATGTTATTCCTCCTCTACAGCCACACCCAAGCATACTTAACTTTTCTGAGCCACCCCATATACAACCAGCCAATGATGGCTAGGAAAATGTACTTGCAAATCATCCCTTCGGTATATTCCATTAGCTTAATGTCTCATTACCACCTCCTACTACACATTCAAGACTCTCCCTACCAAACGTGAAGATAATGAAAGAAAAATAACTTTGATGGCATGCACCCTGAAATCTCAATAATTGAAGAAAAGAAGTCAGTTGAACTAGACTTTCTTAAACACAGGGTTGCACTCTCAGAAGGAAGTAGACAAAGGGAGGGTACTTTAAATAAAAAATGTTATTTATGATTTTATTCTTATGATCTTATGACACTTTTACTTTGACATTTGAGGAATATTTTTGGGACAACAAACATGATATTATTTTTTGAAAAACTTATGTATCATGCATTTATGATGTTTTGGGAGATACAAGTGTTTTCATGATGTGGCATGTTTATATTGGTTGTGTTTTTATATATGTTCTAATGTTGATATATTCATGATATTTGAGTAAAATCTGGAGTTACAAGGGGAATGTTGAAAATAAAAGAAACAAAAGATATATGGGGGGGGGGGGCACATGTTAATTATTATTTATATTATTTACCTGTATTACTAATAAAGTTGTCATGTCCTAACTAAAGTTATTTAACTTTATAACAAAAGGTGGTTGAACCACTTGAACTACTTTTGAAGAAATAAAAGGAGGAAAGGAAGGAAAAATAAGAACATGAGAAAATAGAGAGAGATATTTCTAATAAGGTGTGTTCTTGCATCAAGTGAGAATAATTATTCATTCATTCATTTCTAAGTTTATTCAAAGCTAAGTTATTTTGTTGATAGTAGGGTTACTCTAAAGGTGGAAAAATAAAGGATTGGGAAGAATAGACTTTTGACATGCTCCAAACATCATTCATTTATCTTGATAGTTTGTTTAGGTTAATTAGAAGTTCTGAATTTAGTTTCAGTGTTGATTAATGCTAGTCTTCAATCTTAGTTTCAGTGTTGATTGATCCAGTTTTTTTTTCAGTCTTAGTCTTCTTCTTTGAGACACCAGTTGTCTATGTATGAGTTAAAATTGCATCTTAGAATTCTAAGTCTAATTATGGTTCAAACCCTCACAGGGGTTTGTAAAGAAAAACTTGGTTGTAACTCAAAAATATATCAACAAAATCATTTGTTGATTTCATCTCATTATTGAAACTTGTTGTGTACTAAATTTTCATATTTATGCTATCTTACATTTACTTATTCAAATGTTTAGAAATTTCAATTGCAAGCACTTTTTCTATTTTTTTTTAAATTTACTTTACATCAAAGAATACAGATCTTATAATAGCATCAGGCCCAAGAACTAATTTCTTGAGGGTTGATTTATTTTTTTGACAGGATATAAGCCCGGTCTGATAATACCTCCTATCTCACCTAGCCTAGTGAGATTCAAAAAAAAATTAGTGAGGATATAGCTAGGATATAACCACTCCTCGCCTCATCATGGTGCACACTAAAAGCATAGTTGCACCATAAACAATGTGTAAGTAAAATGAGAACATCGATGTGTTTTACACATTTTTAATGAGCAAAATTTAAAATTCAATATTGAATGAATATTACAAATGGTATTTAGTACAAAGTGTTTATTTTATATCTATACATTTCCTAATGTGGTTTTTATGTGAATTGGGAACAACCTGAATAATAATAGGTTAACATGTATAACTTCATTTGTTTTTGGAAGGCTTGGGAGAGGGAAAGGGATTTGTTTCTTCATCCTCTCACTACTTAGACTTGCATCCTTTTGAGGGATTTTGGCATCCTAAATTTTATGAGGAGGCTAACTCACTCAAGGGGAACATGGAGTTATTATCCTAATTGATCCATCACTAAGGTCATGGCAGACAAAGCTTCAGGGTTGGTCCCAATCTATGGTACCAAATCATAAAGGAGGACATGTATTCATCACTAGGTTATCTAGAAGAGGGGAGGATCTACCCCATTTCACTAATTTGTAACCAGAGGTTGTATGAGAGAGATAGCTAGTATATGGGCAAAGATATGTTAGTGCAAACATTATTGACCCCAAAGAATTCTAGGTTATTGGGTGTCAGTTGTGATTACATTATTTTGGAGCCAAGAAGGTTAGGTGTTTATGTTTTTCATCATATCACTACCACACCATACCATTGATGGGTAGCATATTAGTTTCCCTATGATGTATTATGTAGATAATATTTTTCATCGACCCAAATTGATCTAGGGGTCTGATATTCTTCTATGATAGTTTTGTATTGCTCTCAATTGATATCATAACGCATTGGAGGGCATAGATCTATTTTCGTTGCTTAAAAACTATTTTTTGGAGAGAGAGAGAGGCTTCTAGTGACTTAAAAATAAATTGATTTCCACCCACCTAAGCATATGATTGATGTGTATGGACATGTGGGGATGAATGTTTTCAAGGAGGGGTGAGCCAGATTTCTCATGTCAAATGGTCGGTGCAGATGTTATTACTATGTTAAGTTCTAAGGACAATCATGTCCTAGACCTACTACAATATCCATATGCAAGGGTGGATTGACAGGGGTGTCATAACATCCTACTTACTCCAACTGAGCCTCCATTTCAAAGAGGTAATACTATCATGATTTTTTTATTATTCTAGTTGCATAATTTTTTATTGCATTTACTACACATGTTATTCATTAAATTATTTTGTTAAAATTGTATAAACATTGTCTATTATTTTGTATATATTGGATTGTATGCTAGTGAGGGGCCTCCTCCCCATGATGCAAATATGGCTTAATTTGATGAGCCACCTAGGAATGTAGAGATTTATTGCACCAAAGACCGTATCCCCAATTTTGTCACTGGGTGACAAATTAATTATGCACTTTGATGAGCAATTTCAAAGTCTAGTCAACTCAACCTAGATTCAATGTGCATGATCCTAAGCTTACACTAATATTTTTTTTAACATGCAACCAATCACCCCATTTTCCAACCCATAAGTAAGGGTGAGATATTTTTCATCGCTCATGAAGAGACACAATCTATAATTGGCTCATGAAGACCAAACATGTCAAAAGAAGGATTTGAACTCGGGTGGGGCGGATAATAATTCTTCCTCTCAACCACCCAAGCTAGACCAAATCAACAAGCTTGCATATTGACTCATGAAAACAATTCTAAACTAGATTTGATTAATTTTTTAAATCATATTTTATATTAAATTATGTTCAATCATGAAACAAATCTAAATTTTTATATTAAATATAAAAAGATATAAAAACAAGTCATTTAACTAAAGTGACCTTGATGATACTAGTTGCTAATATTAATCTTAGAAAAAAGACAATTAGATCTTTTTTTAAAACAAAAATAAATAGCTTTGTATTAAAACAATAACGTGATCGAACCATAAGGGTTGTCAGTGTACATTATTTTATTATGCTAATTTAAGGGTTTGGTACATTGGTACATAAAATATTACCTTCCTCGTGGACTTTTCTATATGAAACCCCGGCCTTCACGCATGAAACCCTAAACATGCAACAACAAAAGAACAATAAACATTAACAAATTAATAAGGTAAAAGAAAATTAAAAGAGGAAGGAAGGAGGAGAGGGGAAGGTGTAAGCCATGACCTTTTTCATGGAGGTTCCTACTAGAAACCTTATCCTTTGTGCATGAAACCCTAAACCTATAACAATAAAAAAATAATAGACATTAGAAAAATAATAAAGGAAAATAAAAGAAAAAGAGGAAGGGAAGAGAGAACCCATTACCCCCCTCGTGGAGGTTCCTCCTTAAAACTGAAACACTAGACTCCAAAAACCCCAAGAGAGGAAACCCTAAAGGGGAAAGAAGAAGGGAGGAGAAAAGAAGAGAGAAAGAGAGGAAACGAGAGAAGAATGAGAGAGTAGGATTTGAGGGGTTTTTATAATGGAAAATAGGAGATATTTTTAGCCCTTGATCTTTCTTAAATTTATTTTTGAAAAGTTTCCCCTAGTTTTATTTAGTTACTTAGGAAACTCAATGATAAACTTGTAAAATAACAATGAGTTTAATGTTACTCGTAAAATAACAATGAGTTTAGCATCGTCCCATGAAATAGTGTTGAATTTTCATAAAAACTACAAAACAAAACTGAAAAGGTAAATGGAAGCAAAAAGGGAAGAAAATGAGACAGTTATTGTTGTGGCGTTTAACCCTAATGTCTATACCAAATGAGTATTTCATCATCTTCTCATACATATACTTTATATTAATTACCCCAAAATTCTAACCATTTGAAATCCAACCTTCAGAAGACCTTGGAAATGACAAACTTAGAACACTTGCAGTATTTTCTTGGCCTCCAAGTTTTGCAAGCCCAAGGACATATTTCGCTTTCTAAACCTAATTATGCATGTGACCTTCTCTGTTGCTTTCACATGGAATATTGTAAACCATCCCCATATCCCTTTAAGTCATTAGTTAAACTTTCTACCAGTTGTACTATAACATCCCTATTACCAGTGAACCCGAAATTTGCTTTAAAACCTCAATGTAATGTACCCAGCCCCAAGTTGAGTTGTGCAATACAAATTTTATTCTCGGACACCAATTATAACAGCGGAATAACTCACTGAGATAATCCTCATGCGTGCAACCATCCTTGTGCCATGCCTGCAACTTTATCCTATCGTGCACAATGATTCAATCCTCACGCCAGAATCCCATTGTCATTACTACTAAAATTGACTAGCATGTAACATTTATTAACCTGCATGCCTTGCATATGCAACTGTTATGCATAAATAATTATAACATGCAAAACCATGCATAATTATGTACAATTTCAACAAACAAAATTAACATAAACATGCACACGACAAATAGCATGTAAACCCACATAAATAAAACTTATCTTTTTATGTATTTCACCAATTTCATATAGACCTCAGACGTTCCTCCAAGTCGTAGAATCTATTGTTCGTACACTCTCAATAGTAGGTCACCCCTGAGATGGGGCTATGACTCCACCAAGGCAAAGGCTCTTAAGCCAACTAAGGTCTAACCCACAACATAAAAAAACACAGGCTCAGGTGCCAACTCTAATAACAGCTCACATCTCATAGCCTCTCATTCCCCACAACATGTCCCAACCAAGGAAGTGTACCCCCTTCTCTGAGTCCTTCTGGCTATCCCACTTCCATTCCATGGCTTCAGTAACAAGCCGACCAGGAAGTCTCAGAGATTTGTATCACTTGGAACACAAGGTTGTTCAAAGAGTTACAACACCCACTAGCCTATCACACTGAGAAAGTTATTCCTAGTAATTCTCTCACCTAGAGAGAGTGATCCACAGACCTGATAACCTGCTTCTTCGGCCCAAACCACAAAGGATTTATTGGGTAACCGCCAGCTTCAACTTACACTCCAGCAAGGTACGGATGATGGAATCCATAACGAGTGAATGGTTGAAAGAATGATGATGGAATTATACTAAGTTCCCCACATTATATTGCATGTTGCTATCTTGACACTTGTCACTCTAGGAAATGCCTTTAACTCCACTTTGTAATTCGTTCCTCTCACTTAGGAACTTATGATAAAATTATAACATAAATCTTATGCCTTAGGAATGGTATTATTTTATTCCTTGTCTTAAACCCCCCCTTTGACTTAGCCCCTTTTCTTAATCCCTTATCTCCCTTTCCCTCTCATGGAGTCCTATCCCCCCATACTCTTTCGTCTGACTTGGTCTACAGCAATGATGTATTTTATTAATAAAAACGAGTGTGATTATATTAAAAAATTGTTAGGATCACTATCCTAATCACACAAACACTCTGGCCTCAAAATATATGTATATGTATATATACAAAGGCACTCTAACCCAAACATCTCGTCTCACCAGCCTATAAATAATATGTACATTTACAACTTGTGATTCGGCCTTGATCCAGAATGGATCCAAGAGCCAAAATGGGTCTAGGAAGGCCTCGTCGATACGAACACAACGCAACTTGAACGGGCTCAAACAGACGTTGTATGCGAATGATATTGCAATCTGTTCGTTTTGTCAAACCGATAAATTTGATGACTTTGCAGTACATACAGTGTTGGCGTGGCAGCTAACTATATAGGTCGTACGACAGTATAAGTGATGTGGAAGTGATGCATTGGCGCTAACTGGGTAGTTTATGGTGACAGGTGGACGAGTCATATGGTGACACATGGCACCACTGCAAGGGTGACACATGGCATGACCATACAAGTTGACTAGACTGGAAGGCCGACGTGGCAGGTACAGTGGCATGCTGACTGGGCAGACAGGTGGTTGAATCATTGTTTGACATATGGCATATTTTGGGTGAATAGCATGGTGCCACGTGGCCCAGTCTTGGGCTACTACGTGCCACCCATCCATTGKTCGTTTTTGTTTGGAAAAATTTTGTGACTCAAGGGGAGTCGAACCCGTGACCTCCGGGTAGGGGGGGAGCGACTTGGCAGGGTTAGGCTACCAGCCCRCCCACGGTGGGTCTTATTTACCATAGTCGTGAACTTATATTTAAAGTTGGTTGTGTGTATGTTGGGCAGAGTTAAGGGTTGGGGCCTAGCCCCAACCCCARCGCATATCATGTGACCTACCATATAACCATGKTGTATAAGTTGGTGTGTGATCCATTTTCCATCCCCCGGCACCTACGTCGTTCCACATAATCGTTATGCATATGATCGATTGTATATCGTTTTSGCRCGGATGTGTAGGGTTGGCGCCCGATCGGTTGGGCTAGCCCGTYGACCAGGGCGCGTGACCAGGAACTAGAGACCAAGGGCTAATGGAATGGGGAGCATGGAGCAGTAATCTCACGGCCATATGGCTTGGTGCACACGACCAGGAGCCAGGACCGGGAGGGGGGCAACGAATCAGTTCTAGACCAGGGCCACGTGGGTGCGCTGAGGTGACCAGGAACCCGAAAATAAGGGGTTGTGCCTATATTTTTGGTCCAAAGTGGGTTTTAAACATTATTATATTATTTTTAATGGATTTTTAACCAGTTTTGGGAGATTTAATCCATTTTTGGAGGATCTCGGGCCCTTTTTGAGGCCATATCTTGGGGAGAAGTTGGGAGTTTGTTGCCAACTTCAAGTCTATATAAACTAGAGGTTTTTTAAGCCATGGAAGAGGTTCAAAACAGGAAAATGTTGATGAATTGTTAAGGCAAAGCCATTTTTATGCAAGGAAGATATTGAGGAGAGCGCCTTTGTGGGCCATTTATGGGAGCTTCGTTCATCCGTTTTCAGTGTCGTCGGTTTTCATGGGTTCTTGAGATCTAGTAGAACATGGCCAGATCAGTTTGTAACCCATTCATCATTTTGATGATGTACTTTTGAATCTTTGAAGAGAAATAAGAAAGCTCATTGAGACAAAGGCCCGAAGACGTAGGCGAGATTATCGAACTCCGTTATCAACTTTTTGTTGTTTATTGTTTGTTGTTCCTTTATGATTATTTCCATATCTGTATATCGTCTTATGGTTGCTATGTTTCCTCATTAATTATTCCTCTGTCATCGGTTTCCTAAATGGTTAATAAACACATGCTTTAAAAACTCAACCATTGTCTTTAAATATCTTTTCGGATCAAGTGGTATCAGAGCTAGTTGACGGTTGGGTTTTTTTTGAGTGTGCATGTTTACCAGGGAAAAGATCATCTCAGTTGAGAAAATGGCATCGAAAGAAGGACTTTCTCAAGATGAGAAGGATATGTGAAAAACTCTATTAGCCATGTCGGAGATGGTGAAAGTGTTGTATGAAGATTACTTGGAACGAAAGAGATCGGTTCAAGGGAAATCTTCTAAGAACAACAAAAGAGAAAAACAATTGCAGGAATTTCCTTCTACACCCGATTCAGAAAACATCTATAAGGTATGCAGTGGAAATCATTCATCAACTTCGCATTATTCCCATCAAGATGGTTCTTTTGGTGCATTTGAAAAACATACAAGAGGTATAGGTTTGAAATTGCTAACAAATATGGGTTATGAAGGAAAGGGCCTTGGAAATAAGGGCCAAGGTATCATTAATCTCATAGAGGTTGTGGAAATACCTTGCTATTTAGGATTGGGATATGGTGAGGTGGAGATTGGAGAATGCTCCAAAACCTTGAAAGTAAGTGATGCTTCAAATGGCCAGCTTAGGTCATTTCAGGAACAATTCACGAAAGGTGATGATGTATCACTCGATGATGGTGATAGTGAATGCAATTCATCTCCAAATAAAAGTGAATATACACAATAAAGGTATAACAATCATGGTTGTTCCAAATCTCTTTTTGATTATAAAAAACATAATCATGTAATGATTAATCCAAAACTTGTGGAATATGTATCCTTGTACTTTTTGTCATTCACCTAAGCATTGTGTGGCCAAGTGTTGGAAGAGACGATCTTTGTACAGGAAATTTATGTTGATTAGGAAGGAGACACGACATAAAGACTTAACTCCACAACGGAAGAAAGAGAAGGGCAAACAAGTTTGGATGTCAAAGAACCACTACACTTATTGCAACAAGGGTGGACATCAAAAGGCTAAATGTTGGAAGCTTAATATGGAGCTTTGTCCAAAGAAGGACAAAAGGATTGTGCATGTACTCACAAAGGAAGAGGTAGCACCAGTGAAGTAAATAGGAACAACATGAAGGAAAGAAAAAATTCACTTGGTTTTTCCAGAAGTGGATCTCACATCTTCATTGTATTTTGCTTCCATTAATGTAATCACACATGTTGTAATGATGACCTGTTATAACATAATTTTGTACAACATAGTGTTTTTTTTTTATCTTTATGAGTATGTAATCAGTAAGGTCAATTTGGTAACCTTTTGGAGGACCAAAAGGTCTTTAGTGGGGAGGCGTGATCGAGAATGGATCTAGGAGCCAAAATGGGTCTAGGAAGGCCTAAAAATAAAAGTGCTC
>SNQJ01S0029894.1:33975-44782 GCA_010110895.2 Picea sitchensis
GAAGTGGATCTCACATCTTCATTGTATTTTGCTTCCATTAATGTAATCACACATGTTGTAATGATGACCTGTTATAACAGAATTTTGTACAACATAGTGTTTTTTTTTTATCTTTATGAGTATGTAATCAGTAAGGTCAATTTTGTAACCTTTTGGAGGACCAAAAGGTCTTTAGTGGGGAGGCGTGATCGAGAATGGATCTAGGAGCCAAAATGGGTCTAGGAAGGCCTAAAAATAAAAGTGCTCAGAATCACTTCAAAACGGATGTGTGTGTAGGCCTCGTTGATACAAACCCAACACAACTTGAACGGGCTCAAACAGACGTCTTATGTGAAATATATCGTGATCTATTTGTTTTGTCAAACATGCAAAATTTGATGACTGTGCAATCTGTACAATGTTGACGTGGAAGTTGACTGTACATGTCGTATGGCCATACAGGTGACATGGCAGTCATGCATTGGTGTTGACTGGGCAATTGATGGTGACAGGTGGATGATTCATATGGTGACATGTGGCACCACTGCAAGGGTGACACGTGGCATGACCGTACAAGTTGACTAGACTCACAGGCTGACTTGGTGGGTACAGTGGCATGCTGACTGGGCAAACAAGTGGTTGAATCATTGTTTGGCATGCGACATATTTAGGGTTAATAGCATGGTGCCACGTGGCCCAGTCTTGGGCTGCCACGTGGTACCCATCCATTGGTCATTTTTGTTTGGAAAAATTTTGTGACTCAAGGGGAGTCGAACCCATGAACCTCTGGGCAGGGGGGAGCGACTTGGTAGGGCCAGGCTACTAGCCCACCCACGGTGGGTCTTATTTACCATAGTCAAAAACTTATATTTAAAGTTGGTTATGTGTATGTTGGGTGGAGTTAAGGGTTGGGGCCTAGCCCCAGCCCCAGCGCATATCATGTGACCTACCATATAACCCTGTCGTATAAGTTGGCACATAATCCATTGTCCAACCCCCGGCACCTACGTCGTTCCACATGACCGTTATGCATACGACCGATTGTATATTGTTTTGGCGTGGATGTGTAGGGTTGGCGCCCGGTCAACCGAGCTAGCCCGCCAACCATGGCGCATGACTAGGAACTAGAGACCGAGGGCTAATAGAATGGGGTGCTTGGAGCAGTAAGCCCGCGGCCATATGGCCCAGTGCACACAACCAGGGGCCAGGACCGGGAGGGGACCAACAAATCAGCGCTAGACCAAGGCCACATGGGTGTGCTCAGGTGACCAAGAGCTTGAAGATAAGGGGATATGCCTGTATTTTTGGTCGAAAGTGGGTTTTAAACATTATTATATGATTTTTAATGGATTTTTAACCAGTTTTGGGAGATTTAATCCATTTTTGGAGGATCTTGGGCCCTTTTTTAGGCCAGATCTTGGGGAGAAGTTGAGATTTTGTTGCCAGCTTCGTGTCTATATAAACAATAGGTTCTTGAAGCCATGGAAGAGGTTCAGAACAGGAAAATGCTGATGAATTGTTAAGGCAAAACCATTTTTATGCAGGGAAGCTATTGAGGAGAGAACCTTTGCGGGCCATTTCTGGGAGCTTCGTTCATCCACTTTCAGTGTCGTCAGTTTTGATGGGTTCATGAGATTTGGTAGAACACATCTAGATCAGTTTGTAACCCATTCGGCATTTGATGATGTACTTTTGAATATTTTAAGAGAAATAATAAATCCCACTGAGACAAAGGCCCGGAGACGTAGGCGAGATTGTTGAACTCCATTATCAACTTTTTGTTGTTTATGGTTTGTTGTTCCTTTATTCTTATTTCCAGATCTGTATATTATCTTATGGCTGCTATGTTTCCTCATTAATTCTTCCTCTTTCATCAGTTTCCTAAATGGTTAATAAACACATGCTTTAAAAACTCAACCATTGTCTTTAAAAGATATTTTCAGATCATGCCAAGGGGTATTACATTCCCGTCCCCCTTATTCATGCATTGTCCTTATTGCATTATATACACATGTACAATAAAAAAATATTAAAAAATACATGGGTACTCTTCCTGCATAGCATCCTCATGTTCCTAGGTTTCATCTTCACGACCATAACAAGTCCATTGGACCTTTACCAATCTTATTCCTCGATTCCATAGTAGTTTGAATTTCATGTCCAATATGCACACCAACTGAACTTGTAAGTCACCTTATTGCTCCACCTAAATCAATTACATGATTAGCATCGTGAACATACTTTTTAAGAAAAGATACATGAAACACATTATCTATGCACATGGATGTGGGATGTGCAAGCATGTATGCAATAGAACCAATCCTTTCCACGATCTCAAATGTTCCACAATATCTTTCTCCCATCTTTGGGCAGCTCCCCAATTTTAGTGAACCCTTCTTGGATTTCACTTCCAAGAAGACATGCTAGCCCAGTTTAAATTCTCTGTGCATTTTTCTTTTGTTTGCATAAATTTTCTATCTCTCTTGAGAAGCCTTTAAATTTTGCTTCATTTTCACCATCTTCTCTTCCATTTCTCTAAGCAATTATGGTATAACCATTACTCTATCTATTGGGTTGTCCTATCTCACTGGTGTGTTTCACTTTCGACCATATAATGCTTCAAATGGGCTCATCTTTAAAGATGCTTGATACCCATTATTATAAGCAAACACAACTAAACGTAAATAATCTTCCCACTTTTATGGTTTATCCATAACATACATTCTTAGCATATCCTCAATCACCTAATTGACCCTCTCTATTTTCCCATCTGATTTTGGGTGATATGTTGTGCTAAAACTCATATTTGTCCCAAATCCTTTAAATAATCCCTTCCAAAAGTTAGATGTGAACTTGGGATCTCTATCATAAACAATTTCCTTAGGCACACCATGTAGCCTATAATTTTCTCTCATATCAATATTTGCAATGTTATTTGCCTTGTGAGTGAGCTTCAATGGAATAAAATTAGCAACTTTGGTTAGCTTATCCACCATCACCATGATGCAATCATGTTGCTTCATTTTTCTAGGCAACTTGGTGATAAAATCAATTATCACAACCTCCCATTTCCACTCAAGAATGGGGAAAAGTTGTAGCAGTCCAGTTGGATGTATATGCTTAGATTTTACCTTCTAAAATTCAAGACATCTAGCTATATAACTAACCACTTATTTCTTCATACCAGACCAAAAATATTGGCTCTTCACGGCTGCAATGGTTTTCTGGTAACCTGGGTTCCCAACATAACGCACATTATGCATCTCTCTCAGCACCACATTTTTCAACTCCTGATATTTAGGCACATAAACTTTGTCTCTGTACATGAGGATTCCATCCTCTCTTGGCTCATAGTATTTAATTTTTTGTTGAAAATCACCTTGTTGTAATCCTTCCTTTGTTTGTACATAATGTTGATTTGATTTTGCAACTTCCAAAATTCTATCTTTTAAATCAAATTTGTACATGTCAATGGTTGTAGCATGCATCTTATGTACCCTTATGTTGACTGCATCAACCACCTTGTTCTCCTTTCCTTTGATATTCTTTATATCAAAGTCATACTCACTAAGGAATTCAAGCCATCTGATTTTCCTAGCATTCAAAGTTGGTTGTCCAAACAAATATTTCAGATCACTATGGTCTGTCCTCACCTCAAATATTTTTCCCATAAGTAAATGCATCCACATATTCAAGGCATGAATGATGGATTCCAATTCTAAATCATGAGTGGCATAGTGCCCCTCATGTTCCTTCGACTTCCTTGACTCATAGCATATCACATGCCCATTTTGGCTTAGGAATCCTCTGAGCCCTTCCTTACAAGAATTAGTGCACACAATGAAATCTTTATTTGGCTCAACAATATTCAGTATTGGTGCACTTGTCAATAAATTCTTCAAGTGTTTAAATCCTTCTTCACATTCAAAGGTCCACTCAAACTTCACACCCTTGTTTTGCAAAGAAGTGATTGGATGCACAATTTTTAAAAAGCCTTCAATAAATATTTTGTGATAACCTGCAAGACCTATGAATGATCTCACCTCTAAGACATTATTTGTTGTTGGTCATCCTTCAATGCCTTTTATCTTCTCAAGATCCACTGTTATACCTTCCTCTGAGATAATATGGCCCAAATAATATATGTACCTATGATGAAATGAGCACTTGCTCAACCCGGTGTATAGTTGATGCTCCCTCAATACTTGTAGCACCATTCTTAAGTGTTTCTCATGCTCTTCTTCATACTAAGAGTAGATAATTATTTCGTCCAAGGAGACAATGACAAACTTATCCAAGTAATTTCTAAAAATTTCATTCATCAAACACATGAAGACGGTCGGTCATTTGACAACCCAAATGGAACCAATGTAACTTCATAATAGCTATATCTTGTTCTAAATGTTGTCTTGTTGATATCTTCTTCTTTAATCCTCACCTTATGATAGCCTGACCTAAGTTCAATCTTGGATAATATCTTTGCATCTTTCAATTGATCAAAAAGATCATCTATCCTTGGAAAAGGATACTTGTTCTTCACGGTCACCTTGTTCAACTGCCTAAAATCATGCACAACCTCAAAGTTCCATCCTTCTTCTGCACAAATAGTATTGGGGCACCCCAAGGTGACACACTTGGGCATATATACCCCTTATTCAAAAGCTCTTAAAGATGAATTTGCAATTCCTTCAACTCGGATGTACTCAACCTATAAGGAGTATTAGACACTTGAGCTACTCCAAACATCAAATTAATAGAGAAATCAATATCTCTCTTGGGTGGAAACCCCGGTATCTCTCTAAAACATCTTCAATTTCTCTCAAAACTGGATGATCTTCAATACTTGGAACTTTATCTTTAGTTTCCTCCTCCATATGAGATGCATAAATTTGGCATCCTTTTATGAAGCTTCTTTTCAGCTACAAGGTTGAAATCTCTCTAATAGATACTTCCCTTGAAATATCTTGAATTGTCCTCAAGTTCCCTTATTTATGTAAACAAGTGAAGGCCTTGTTGTATCGATCCAGGACAACATGATGTGTATCCAACCAATCCATACCAATTAGGAAATCATAGGAACCCAAAGGTATGATATTCAAATTTGCCTTTGTGCTCAGTCCATTCATTTCCATTAGACAATCCTTAACCAACTCATTGGTTCTTCTTTTAGCTCTTGTAGCTAACTGAACCAACCAATATTTCCTAAGCTTACTTCGTTGCAAATGAAATATTTTAACAATATTATGATCAATGTAACTATGGTTATCTCCTGAATCAATTAAAATAGATATAGGTTGATTGTTGATCTTACCTTCTACCTCAATCATATGAGACTAAAATTCAGCTTGATTTTTTTCCAAGGTTGCATAGATCCTTGGCATTATTCTACCCATATCTTCAATTGCATCAGCATGTTGTATATTGTGAATAGTATTCACTTTTTCACCTCTATGAGGGGAATCTCTGTACATGTGATCACCCTCACAACCCCAACATTTAATAGGTTGTTTCCTTGGCCTTTTTCCAAAGGTTTCTAACATTTTGGGTTTGTTATGAGTTGGCTTCCCTTAAGAACTATTTTTGAAGAATAGTGGATTATTCCCTTTCTTCCTTTAATACATATTACCTCTCTTCTTGTCTTTCCAAGAATTTTGGAAAGTTGGTCTTCCTCTATGCCGATCATAAAGGCACTTAGCTCTCCTTATTGATTCCTTCAATGTCTTAGGATCATCATATTGTGTCTTATCACTATAGATTGAAGGTATCCAACTCATGAACCTTTGAATCTTGACCTGCTCATCCTTGATGAATTCAATCAACATACCTCGGTAGCTCCAAGAATTTTCTCTCATACTCATCCATGGTCATGCTCCCAAGCTTGAGTTCAAAGAACTCCTTCATATTCTTGTCATAATAACACTTAGACAAGTATTTCTTCTAAAACTAATTTTTGAACCACCTCCAAGTGATGTTCTTCTCATCATTGTGCTTTACTTGCACAAATTGGTCCCACCACATTGATTATTTTCCCTTGAGTTGGTAGATTACAATTCTACCTTCTACCTATGAGGAATAATTATGTAATTGAAAGTACTTCCTTGTTCCCAATAGCCAAGCCTCAGCATCCTTATCTTTCTTGTTCTCGCCATAAAAGGTAGGAGGTTTGATCTTATTAATTTCTCCTTGTAGTTCATCTACCTCATACCTTATGTTATGATTTTTGATAGGAGATAAATTTGGACTATTGTATGCCCTTCTAATTGAGTGTCTTGGTGAGTGGTGATGATGTCTACTGAAACTTCTAGATTCTGCCCTTTTGGCATGAGATATGTAACTCTTTGACTTACTTGAATATTTCTCCTTATCCACCTTCTTCTTTATCCCATCCAAGCTCTGCAACAACTTGATGTTGAATCCAGCCTGATCCTCCTTATTTTTCATAAGCCTCTCGTTATCAACCTTATAGATTAGCACATCTCTTTATAGACTCTTTATTGTCTCTACCAAATTCATGCTTTCATCCTTGCCTTCTCCATGCCCATTTGATTTTGTCCTTGCATTACCCTTGCTTACATACAACCCCCTTACTTCATCTTCATGGTTGTAGGTTCTCCGTGCATATTCCATGTTTCTGGTCTCTCTCTTATTTTTCCATGTTCTATTTCTGTCATTAATTCTATAAAATTTGCATGTAATAGGATTTGTTAGACAAAATAATTCAACAATTCTATAAAATTATGCACAAGTATTCCCTTTAAGTGCACTCTTCATCTAGTGAACTTAATTCCATGCACCCAATATTTTGGAATTTTAACAGAATCCCAATTGGGTTTCCTCTTACCCATACTTTGAACAATATGATCAAGTTTAACCTTCATCCAACATCCAGGCTGCTAGTTACAGCCTGCTGAAGTTTTGATTGTTTTCCCCTTTTTGCACCAAATGCTACAAGAATCCTCTCTCTCATCATGTACACTTTTAGGTGCTTAGGTTCCCAATCTAATTACATGGCCATCTTCTATGTCTCATTATCTTTCCATATATTTCTCCTACATACCGAACTGACTTATGAGCAAGGAGTTATTCCCTCTGGAAGTAAAATGGTACTGAAATTTACCTTGCACGATTTCAGTTGTAACTTTATCATACGAGCTTCGTTTTGTGAATAGTTTGACTCATTGGAAAGCCCTGTCCGATTTATTTCATTTAAGTTGCAAATATTATTTGTAGTTCCTACACCACTTACAGTCTCAAAATTAGAACTCCTAAAAACATTGTTTAGGCCCTCAAAAATGCCATGTAAGATTATGTCCTTCAAAACAACGAAATTTTAGTGGAAAAACATTGGTTTTCTATTGTGATAGAATGCCAAATCAACATGCACCTATCTTTGACAATTTTCCTTTGATTCCCTCCTCTTCTTTGTTTTTGAATCCTTCACGTGCATTAGCTCTGAATTATACATCCATATTCAACATGCTCAAGTTCTACATGTGCAATGCCAAAATGTAGTACATGCACTGCACACCCATAATTAGTGCACACAACTTTTACACAGTGCATCAATATCTAGTGTGCACATCTTTTTGTGCCACACACCAATACCCATTGCACACAAATTTTATATCACACACTAATATCTAGTGTGCACAACTTTTGTGTCACGCACCAATATCATGCATATATCGCAAGCTATATTCCACACAGTGCCAATTTTCAATGCACCAACATTACGCGTTGTTGATGGCCAAAATTGACCATGATCAACATTTAGGGTATCACCCGGTCAAGGTCCCAATTAGACCCTTTTTTGTTTGTTGTGGTGAACCTGACTGGTTATGATGGTTCCAATTACCCTTATTTAAAACTATCCTAAATTATTTATTAATCCAATATAATCCTATCTAAACTAATTCTAATACAAACCAAACGTTAAATATAATACTAAACTAACTCAATCTTTGAACTAAATTGAAACGAGGGCTCAACAAAGCCACACAGAAATTAGCTCCAACGTATGGAGACTTAGAAGAAAGATGGATAACAATTATTCTGAAATGAAATGAGAAAAAATCATAATACAGTAACTCTTATTCTAACATTCTAATATATAACAGACTACAGTTATACTAATACTAAATTTGAATCCCGGGAATAATGATGTACGTGAGTACAAGAGATAGTAATGAATAATGATGTAGATCAATTAAAGCATTACTAAAATGATAACATTGTAAATAAAGTGAAATTATATTTAAACATTTAATTAATGCATCATTCATAAACAACATTCACATACATGTAATCTTATAAATCCTTATGTAACGAACTATATGAATAAAATTGATCAACAGTGATCAATTATATATATGAAATGACATTGAAACACAAGAAATTAAAAAAAAAATGATTTTGATGAAAAATTAGGAATATAAATACCAGCAGTAGTACTAAGCATTTGCACTCCAGTTGAAAACACAAAACCAAAATGATCCAGTCTTATATTAAAAAGGAAATACCAAACAACAGTGTTCAGAGTTTTCTTTCTTTCATCAGAATCTAAATGTCTTTTTTGTTTCCTCACACTCTTTTTATAGTGAAGAGTTTATGAGGTATAAAGATAAAACATATCTCCTTAAAATTAGGAGGTAAATCATGTCCAACTATATGTTCTAGAAATATTACAACGAAGTCTTTTAACAACTTGACAAAAAGAAATAAAAGATCATAATCTTATAAAACCTCGGATAGCCAACAGGAATCACGATAACTTTGATACTCATTCCATAAGCCAGTTGTCGTTCTTTCATTGGACACATGTACATCAAAATAAAATGTATTACTAACAGACTCACTTTAAATACAGTATCTACAGAATCTACGATTTTGTAGCTCTTAAATAAATAAATAAAATGAAATGAAAATAGAATACAAACAAATTCATACCTCAAAATGAAATTAGTCTTCAACTAAAATTCTATTTACAACAACTGGACATTAATATTTATATTGGACAAGATTCTTAAGATCTGAGGTGACGAAAACATTAATTCCCAAAGTTTTAAAAACCAACGGACTTTCAGCACTGCCATTCTTTTTCTTCAAATCAGAGATTTGTCTCTCATATTGCTCAATCATAATTCGAACCTCAAAATGAAATTAGTCTTCAACTAAAATTCTATTTACAACAACTGGACATTAATATTTATATTGGACAAGATTCTTAAGATCTGAGGTGACAAAACATTAATTCCCAAAAGTTTTAAAACCAATGACTTTCAAGACTCCAGTATATCTTTTTTCAAATCAGATATTTGTCTCTCATATTGCTCAATCATAATTCGACTATGCACTTTTAATTGTTGAATTTATAATTCAAGCTCGACCAAATTACTTTTTAAAAGAGGTACTACAACATGATATTTCTCCTTCCAGAACTAAGCTTCAAAAAGAAAACCATCATGTCCTTTATCTTTAACAACAGGAGATGGCACTTCTTGTTTATTATGAGGTGATGGAATATTATCGAGCTTGGCTTCCTTATGCACAGAGTGATGGAAATTTGAGTGAGATTTAAGATTAGTCTCAGACTTCAACTTATGATAAGGACATTCCTTATTCATTTCAGGCTCTTCTAGGCTAATAACTGTAGAAGCAGTAGGACCAGAGACTTTTTTAAATATGTTTCTCTGAGCCCACGAAAATATCCTCGTCAACTGCCTATTTTTAATTTGATTTTGTATTATCTAATCCTCTAAATGTCTTGACACTACACTTGTAGGATCTTGGTTGATGTTGTGGCCTAGTTCAAATTTACATCTACCAAGTAACTTAGAATCAAAAACCTTATCCTAAAAGTTGATTTTGACTCTTTTAGAAGAGCTACGAGTAACCCGAGCCGAAATTGGCTCTGCGAATTTACTGTTGTGACAAACAAATTTCATCGGACTTACATTGCATGATTGAACAGAGGGTTCTATAAACATATCCTGATAAACTTGTGAGATGAGTTCTGAAACACCTTCAGTAACAATTCTCTGAGAATGTTTAACTACGTGAGGAATTTCCTTTTCACCTTTCTCCTGAACTAAGACATTAAATTTGTTCCTTTGAAGGAAGTTTTCCCAAATTTCACCTAATTGATACAGCTTGAATTCAACAAGAATTCAAATCAACCCATGATGGAAAAGGATTCTAACAAGGTTTCCAAACCCTCTTTGGTAAAATTTAGCCATCTTAGACATGCTTTTAAGTAATTAATAGGGAAAATTCAATGGCTGACCAAGAAAGACTAACAGAAGTCGAAAGTGGTAATAAAATACTAAGTCGTAATGGCCCTCACGAGTAATATACATTTTAATGACTGTAACCAGAATCTGCCATTTCCTTTTAAGTTGAGAAATGGACATACCTTTGGGATTATATGTAGTCTTCTTTTGTTAAGTTCCTAACCCGCACATAGGTAGATCAATGTATTCAAACGTAATAAAGGTCAATATTAATAAGGCCTTTCAATAAAATAGAATAAGGTGGATGTAAGAAGACTTAATAGAAGCTTCCGCTTCTAGAAGGATCTTCCTCTAGATGTTTCTCTTAATAGACATATTTTGTATAAATAAGGGTCGAGGGTATGAAAACACTAGCTTGGAGATTATTGTAACAGAGAACTGCTCGATTGGAGGTTGCCCCCTCGAAGAGGCCTGTGAACATTGATTTATGAATCAAAGTGTTATTTTTGTTGTTGTTCTTATATCATTTATGTGTTATTGTGAAGATTATGCTGGATATTTTACTGTTATTCTGCCATTTCTAGCATTTTATTTCTATT
>SNQJ01S0029894.1:50146-67138 GCA_010110895.2 Picea sitchensis
AAACCCTAGCTTGGAGATTATTGTAATAGAGCGCTGCTCGATTGGAGGTTTCCCCCTCGAAGAGGCCTGTGAACATTTCTTTCTGAATCAAAGTGTTATTTCTATTGTTGTTCTTATATCATTTCTGTGTTATTGTGAAGATTATGCTGGATATTTTACTGTTATTCTGCCATTTCTAGCATTTTATTTATGTTCTGAATATTTTATATATCTAGTATCTTGCATCTTTGAAATCAAAAATTCCCTCCAGGGCATATTCTTGACTGGGCAGTTCTTCGACCAATTTTCCCCAACAATTGGAAAATGCGTAGCTTCAGCAATGAGGGTTTCATTTACTTCAAAATCCAAGTCTTCGACCTTGGATTTTTTACCATTGAAACTTTGTGTGAAGGCTCTCGGAAATACCTAAATTATGTCCTCGGAAAGACCTAATAAACCCTAGCCACCTAATTTTTTTAAACATGGTTGAGCATTCTTTGTCAGCTTCTAAGATCTCGGCCCCTGCAGGATCAATTCTTACCATAGGTTCCATGAACACATGGAGAATTCGACCAAGGATAGACTACATGTACTAACAAAGATGAGCACGCAAATGCAACAAGGGTAACCAAAGAAATGCATAGGAAGTGAGACACTCATATGGAGAAATGTTTTGAACCTAACTCATTAAACCTTGCAATTAATACAAATGGTAGATTTGACCATATGTAGTACATATCTCATAATTTCAAAATGCACTTGTTGCAGGTGTAGCAGTCCATGTAATTTTTTGAGGTTTTGGGGTTATGATTCTCCATAATGGCCATTTAATCGTTACAATTGTCCAGTACGCCAACCCATACACGAAGTCATTGTAATAATAACATGAAATCTCATGTCATAATAATTCGTGAACTTATGATATGGTAAGTCATTAGTCAAATATTTGGGTCGATTAGGATCATAGAATTGAAATCGTGATAGTGGTTACAAATAGAAATTTCAACCAAGTATGGAAAATTGAAACATATAACCATTCAATCCAAGCTTCATAACTTTTTACCAACTTCATGTTGATCTCATACCCATACAAATATGGTGTTGAACCTAAATATCTAATACCACAATGTAACGTCCCTGTTACCAGCAAACCCAAAATTTGCTTTGAAACCTCAATGCAATGTACCTAGCGCCAAGTTGGGTCGTGTGACACAAAGTTTTTTCTCTAATACCAATTCTAATAGCGGAATAACTCACCGAGATAATCCACACATTCACAACTCTCCCTATGTCGTGCACGCAAATTTATCCTAGCGCACATGAAGATTCAAGGCTCACGTCGGAATCTCGTTTCCATTACTATTAAAATTGACGGCAGGTAACATTTATTAACCACCATGCCCTACATATGCAACAGTAATGCAAAACTAAAAATAACATACACAACCATGCATAATTATTTACAATTTCAACAAACAGAATTAACATAAACATACACATGATAAAAAAAAACATGTAAAAACACATAAAGAACACTTATCTTTTTCTATAATTCACCAACTACATGCATACCTCAGACGTTCCTCCCAGTCGTAGACTCTATTGTTCATACACTCTCAACAGCAGGTCACCCCAAAGTTGGGGCTATGACTCCACCAGGGAAAAGGCTCCTAAGCCAATTAAGGTCTGACACATAGCATAAAACAACACATGCTCAAGCACCAACTCTAGCAACAACTCATAGCCTCTCATTCCCCACAACCTGTCCCACCCAAGAAAGTGTACCCTCTTCTCTGCTCAACAGTCCTTCAGGCTATCCCACTTCCCTTCTAGGGCTTCAACAATAAGATGACTATGAATTCTTAGAGCTCTATAGCACATGAAACACAAGGTTTCTATAGGAATTACAACACCCACTATCCTAGCACACTAGGAAAGTTATTCCCATCAATTCTCTCACCTAGAGAGAGTGCTCCAAAGGCCTGACAACCTGCTTCTTCAACCCAAAAAACCAAGGATTTACTAGGTAACCGTCGGCTTCATATTACACTCCAACAAGGTACGGATGATGGAAATCAGCATGATTGAATGATTAGAAGAATGATGATGGAATTACAAGAAGTTCCCCACATTATATTGCATGTTCCTATCTTGACACTTGTCACTCTAGGAAATGCCTTTGACTCCACTTGGTAATTTGTTCCTCTCACTTAGGAACTTATGATAAAATTATAACATAAAGATTATGACTTAGGAATTATATAAATTCATTTTGTAACCAAGCCCCTTTGGCCATTAAGCTATACCCTGGATTTTATACCCCCATACTCTTTTGCATGATTTGATCTACAACAATGATGTATTTTATTAATAAAAAGTGATTTTGGTTACATAATACATTTGTTAGACTCGTTGGCTAGTCACATAGGCTCTTCGGCCTCAATATATATATATATATATATATATATATATACTCTTTCTATATATATATATATATATATGCTCTCTCTCTCCTCTCCTCTTGCCTGCAGAGAGCCTCCTAGACCGACATCTACGACTCACAGGTCTATAAATCCTTATGTACAATTTTGGTTCGGCAGGCACTCTAGACCAAAACATCTCGACTCACCAGTCTATAAATCATATGTACATTTACAACTTGGGGTTCGGCCTAGGGGTATTAGATGTACCTCATCCCAAAGTGGACACCACTTTGTACTATTGGTTAGTTGGAAACCTTTTGTATTTAAATCATACTCACCTTGACATCTGCTTTGTTGTTGGTATCATTTACCAATACATGAAAGAACCACACAAAATCCATTGGAAAGTAGTAAAGAGGATACTTCAATATATCCAAGGTACATTTAAGTTTGGTATACAATATGGTTTAGGGGGATCTTCTATGTTGGTTGGTTTTACAAATTTTGACTAGGCCGACAACCCTAATGATTAGAAGTCTATTGTAAGATATATTTTCAACCTTCATTCCAGACCTATCACTTGGCTTGCAATAAACAAAATTCCCTTTCTCTTTCTTTAGTAGAAGCAAAGCATTGAGCAATAGTTCACACTAGTAAAGAAGATTTTGTCTTAGACAAATCCTGATAAAGTTTGGATTTCACATAAGCATCCAATGACACTGTGGTGTGACAATTATAGTGTCATTCAAGTAGTTAAGGAACTCGTTCATCATCAATGCAACAAACACATTGATTTACACTTGCAATTCATTTGGAATATTTTTCAGGAGCACACCCTTGAAGTCTTCTATTATTGTAAAATTGACCAAGTAGCTGAAATTTTCATGAAGCCCCTCATAGAAATGTAGTTCTTAAAGTTTTTGTCCATGTTAGGAGTCTGGGAAGTTGTCATTAAGCGGGGATGGGATTTAATGCCTCCTTCCTACTCCTTTTGTCTCTTTGTAAATCCTTCGATCATTTCTCAATTTATTATCAAGGGGGGGAGGTGGGGTGTTGGGATATTTTGACACTTGGAGTTAGTTAAAGTCAACTTGGTCTAATGCAATGTTAGCTTAAAGTGTGATTTTATTGTGTTTCTTCAGTTTTCTTTTGTACTTTAGCAATCTGATGGTCATAATCATGTCTTGCACATGAGTGATTTTATGGTTCAAGCATCTATGTGATATTAAAAACACTTGATCTATGTCTTAGCACCCAATTGGTCCATCATTTATATTTAAAGAACATGGAGGGTCATTTTCCAATGATCGATTGTGAGAAATTTTCATGTAAACTATTATTTTTTCATTAATTAATTGTCTCAAGTGGCCACATTGGCTAGGACCATGGATCGTTTCACTATTTGAGGGTTTTAACCATGAAAAGATTGGTATATTGAGATTTGATCTTTGTGTGTGAGAATTTGTCCTAAGGTGACCAACATGTGTGGGTATATCATGTTTTTTGAACAAAAACCAAGGTACATACCAAATAATAAGAGATATGTGGTGAGTATCCTTGATATTCTGATATTTAATAAGCTCATAATTCAGATCATCGTGATAATACATGATAATGAATACAAATGAGGCTAAAGCCTCCCCAGTATATAGGTTTAATATTTTCACTCGAAACCCCCAAGTGTGGCACCACAACACATGAATTTCCACATAACTTGGCCAAGGAACTTGTTAAGATAAATTATATAATCCTTGAGTGGACTAAGTTGGCACCATTGGTCGGTCGGTGTAGTTAAAAACTACCTCAATCATTTGATCAGTGCAATTGATAATTATCTCAATCAATCAACCCAATTCACAACTACATTAGTTGCCCGGTCCATTTGATAGCCACAAACACTTATACATATCCCAACATTTCAACATTCTCACTAAAAATTGCACATTTCAACTCTTTACACTCATATATTGATCTAGGTGGCCATTGAATTCCATCTCAAAAACAGTGTTTGTACTGGCAGTTTTTTGGTCATGATTTTGCTATGCATTTTCCAGGGCCTTCCAATTTGTTTTTGGGAGAAATTATGCACATATATTGTGGACCTAAATCAATTTTCTAGTTTTATTTCCAACAAGAAAAAGAAGACCCAAAACTAAACATGGAGGAAAAATATGTGTTTCCGACAAAGCTCCCCTTTTTTTCTGGACATCTTAGATTCATCTAGCTTAACATTCCAACTCAAACCTGATCATGTTAGGGAGAGGGTTCTTACAGTTTAGGATTTTTTCTTCTTATGTTTGTTTGGCGTCATTATAAAATGTGGTTTCAACCTCTTGTTAAAGGATTTTTAGGAATGAATGTAATTGTCACATTTCTTCTCATAGATAAGCTATCACCATTCTAGCCATTTTGCAGTGTTATGTATATTGTAGAGTTTTTCACCATTTGATTCATTAATAGAAGTTGGTTTTCACTATAATACTCTGCTTTCAATACTCTATTTGTGTTCTCTCTGCAATATTGCATGTTCTTCATTTCAGTCTTTATACAATCTAGATTAGTTGATAAAGAGCACATACTAGTAGGCTATACATATTTATCCAGTTGTCAAGGTAGGACAGTTTCTTCACCAAGGCAAGTGTTTTACCAAGAATGAGATCCAATAGAATTTACCTAATCTGGTACAATAACTTGATAAAATGGGGCCAGTCCTACTCTAAGGATGAGGATTGGTCCATGTTGCCATCCAGGGTTTCCTAACAAATTCTTGTAACACTGGTAGTTTTTGGGTCACAATTTTTTGGTGCATTTTTTGGGGTCTTCTCATGCATTTTTACGAGAAGTTATGCCCAAAGACTAGGGTCCTGACCCAATTTACTATTTTATTTTCCAATGAGTTAAAGATGACCCAAACCATGGCACTAAGTGAAAAGCTATGATCTTGACAAGGCTCCCTTTTTTTTGGACATCTCAAATTTGTCCAACTCAACCCTAATCATTCTAGGTCTAGGATTCTTGCATTTTAAGGTATTTGCTCCTTAGATTATGTTGGCATCATAAAAATTGTAATTTACCCTATTGTTATGGGATTTTTATGAATGAACGTAATTTTCACATCTCTTCTCAAAGATAGGTGTTTATCTTGTTTGGCCATAGGGGTGGGAAAACAACAATTATTAAGTGCTAATGCATGATATACTAACACCACAAACCATATATTAATGATAGTGAACCATTAAAAGATACAAAACATAAATAAAAACAAAGAAACAAATGCATGAGAAGTGAGATACAAGAGAAAACTACAAAGACAAAAAATTGTTACCAACAGATGAGGCTTGTATTGATAACACCGCAGAGGTCAGTGTGAACACAAGTGGGCTCTCCTAGTCCTCCTTGGGAGGGTCCTTGTTGTTCCCAATGGAACCCCTTTCTCTTTCTCTCTAAACAAAATGGAATGATGTAAATAGGTGCACAAAACTCTCAAGAGGTGATAGGTTCAATACACTAAATAATAATGGCTATGAGAGTGTGAATGAGCTTCAAAGAAAGGAGGATTCTCTACACTCGTGCAACCAACATAATATTACATTGATTTTCTTCCCCTTGAATGCATGTCCATGGCTCCTTTATATATTCTTCCTCCAAGCCCTCAATTATCTAGTTCCAAGTGTGAAAGGAGAGTCCACATAGGTATGGATCCCCCTATGATTGTGTGGTCCTGAAGCTRTTTTTAGAGTTGAAGGGTCAACCTATTTTGGTACTCTAAGTGGAGGTTATGTGAAATGGGGTGGCATCATAAATGGATCATTTTTAAAATCTGCACAACTTTTGATAAGGATAGTTGCACGGATAGCGTGAAACTCGCTTTGATAGGTCGTGTAGAGTTGTCAAATCCCACTTTCCATAGTTTCATGCTTTGTTGAATGAGATTGTTAATGTTGTGAGTATGTGCTTCAATGTATTTGACTGATGAATTCTTTGGTGATCGCCTCTATATCTTGGTGAGTGATTTTTAGATGATAACATATGCTCGCTAATGTGTGAGGTTGGGAGAAGTCGTATAGATGAAACATGTCATCGTTTCTTTTGTTGTGTGCATTGATGCTTTGTATAGAGAGAGAGAGAGAGAGAGAGAGAGAGAGAGAGAATGGTCCGTAGAGGAAGAAGGAGAGATTCACCTATAAAAACACTACCCTATAAAGAAGAAATATCATTATACAACTGAGGTGGGCATGCCCCATACTCATGCCATAACTAGAAGTAATTACAATGATAGATAAGAGGTGGAGGCCTCTGGTGAGATCATGCAAAGGATGAAGACTAAGATGATATTGTAGCTAAAAAAATTGATGAAGTAGAAATATGCATCGCCCTCGAGGGCGTCGGTAATGAAAAATAATGATTGTGGATGAAACCTTACCCTGAAACTTGGAGTGAACATACGTGATGGGTATTCATGACTCATAGGCATTGATGGCCTGTCAAGTCCAGAGGTCTTTCGCCAATACTAAGAACTCCAATTGTCACTAAGTAAGACCCACCCTAATATGGACAGGTGTTGATGTCAAACATCAAAGGGATCAACAGAAGTAGAGAGAAAGCATGACTCTCTTTGTCCCATTCGAGGCTCATCATTTGTAGGGTAATGAGAACTGAGATACTAAAACATTCCCGAAAACTAGTGTTAAGTTCGACAGGAATGGAACGACCACCGTAAGTAGCAAAGTCCTCCTTGAAATCAATTGATCAATATGGTATCAGATATTGACTTTTAAGAGTGGTGATTGGCTGGTAAAGATGGGCGAGGTTGGTGGTAAATGGGACTCAATACTTCCCTTGGTTGGAGCATTAATGATAGTGGATAATGGAAGCAATCATAAGATGTACCTAGACCAAAAGTAAACTGATGTCAAGGGGACAATCAAACATTGATGAGGTTTTATCAATTTATATATAAAGGTGACGAGGATGAAAAGAGTGGGTGTTTATAGGTGAAAACTCGGGGATCATGATAGAGGGTGCTAGGAAACTCAAGGTTTGGTCAATAAGACAAGGGTTTGTAGACAAATTTGTTTATTATATATTCTCCAACCAAGGGCGACAAGGGTTGTTTCCATGTAAAAAATGGTGGCATCGACAACAATGGACTAAGTCTACTTGCTTGCTAGAAATAAAAAGGTACTTCATACAATTATCAAATGAATGAACAAATAGTTTGGGTTGAATTTGCATGCACGGAGACGAGTTCCCTAGTGAAAATATGGCTTGGCCTTATGGAGGCACAAGTGTCTAAAACAAAACGAAGGGTGGGGGGGCCAAGGGTGAGTCTCTAAGCATGTGAGTGGATGGTGGATTGGAGTGCAAATGGACAACTAGTCTTGGAGGAGCTGAGGGGCCAATAAAAATTCAAGAGTACATTTAACAAAACCAATCAAAGTGTTTAATGATCTAGGAGTCCATTGGGTTATGATCTAGAAATATGATGAGAAGAAGTATGAGGTTTATTCTTTGATGTGTGAACTACATGGACTCTTTTGTTTATGGGATAAAACAACATGGGTGTCAACTTGCTTAGGGGGTTAAAAATGTTAGACAACCCATGTGGGTAAAGAACTACCAACACACAACAACCAAATGCAAGTGAAACTAGGTGAAGTTGTTGTGATACCGTACATGTTGAACCTAGAGGAAGATGTTGAGGGATGATATCGGTAAATGTAATTAGTCGAAGAGGGACTAAATACATGTCAGTTTTGAAACCTATACCTAAAGGGACCATGGAATGATTGTAACTAGATGTGTTGTGAGTTTGTTGATGATTACATGCACACAAAAATAAATACTCGAAGTGAAAAATACATGATAGTAAAGAACATTTTGTAGAAATTTGACGAAATGATAGTGAGCAAGCATACCTGTAACTGGGGTATTGGGATATGGGCCCCAAAGAAGGTGCATGAAAATCATAATGGATCATACCATTGCGTATAATGGAAAATGGTGATCCCTTGGTGTGATACTATGAATCCGAGTAATCACCCAGCAGTGACGCAAAAAACACACTTAAGGGGGCTTAAATGGATGTTGTATTGATGACATATTTGGAAGATGATATGTAGATCCTCAAGGTCTTGGGATTGTTTCTTGGAGAGAGTTGTGATACCATCCAAATATGCAAGAATGAGGTGGGTGAGATCATGAAAAATATAGGTCATCGTCCGCTTGAATGTGGCTCCAACATTTTTAAGTCCAAAGGGAATAACGGGATATGAGAATCTTCCCCAGGGTGTGGTGAATGCAATATTGTACTGATCTGTATGGCATATTTGAATTTGGTTATAGCCAGAGAAACTTTCCATAAATGATAGGGCTTCATGTCTGGCACAGGCATTGGTTACTTGATCGATGAAAGGGGTGGGTTGAGCTCTTGGAAGTCGGTGCTGATGTGAATGGTTCCATGTTTTTTGTTAACGGGGATGGGCTTGGAGACCCATGATGTATATGTAATGGGTTATATCAACCTAACAGTTTGTAATTTGTCGATTCCAGCTTTAATATTCATGTCTTTAGAGGGATACAAGGGCCGCTAGTTTTGGCGAACATGTGCAAAATCTAGACAAGTGTCGATTCGGTGTTCAACAATGGCTTGGTTGAGGCTAGGCATTTTTATATATGATTGAGAAAAAAATGTCACAGTACTCTTGAAAAAGGACCCTGTAGGAAAGGACTTATTTAGTAGAGCATGCGGCACCTAGGGTGATTTCCTCAACGATGTTGCCATTGATGGAAATTTCTACCTTGATGGTTGGGGAAATGTTGGCCATGTTCTCTTCATCAAAAGAATTGAGGCGGGGATTGGGTTTTTGAACCAATCGATGTGCCCTACAGGAATGAAGTCTTTAGTTTCCACCGCACAAACATTGGTGTCGGCAGTGGGTTGAAAATCATCTCGAGACAGGAAGAATGATCGATGGCGCATTGCATCCTAGGGCTACTCAGGCATCATCGTGGCCTCTAAAATGTCTTCATTTAAATGGAAGACATAGGAATGAAAAGGATTTTCAGATTTATGAGCAGGAAAGGGTTGCACAATGGGGTTGGACATCTCACATGAGAATGAAATAGTATTGGAGGTCAAAGAATCTGTGGTTGTTGAGGAAGTGCAAGTTGATGGGATTTGTGATCTAGTAGTACTTTCATCAAAAGAGATTGTTTTTTCGATGGGCGATAGTGCCTCTTTGATGGAAGAAAGGTAAGAAATATGCACACACACACATGTGTGTGTGTGTGTGTGTCATGGTCTTGAGGAGGAGGAGGAATCTCTCTCCATGGGATTTTCGGTGAGTTATGTGGGGTTGCAGTAAGGGTATCTGGTTGTAGTTTCACTAGGAAGGCATGTGGGGAAATAGGTATGAATTCTTACTCTTGAATGGGTTGGTTAGGCACACTCTGGGGAGTGGCGACAATGCTAAGGGACCTTGTAGTGTGGGGGGCCTCTCAAAAAACTTTGATGGTATTCATTCTTCAAGTGTGATACTCAATGATTGATGGACACATATAAGTAAAATGGTCCATTTGACCGCATAATGCACATGGGCACGCATGACTTGCATTTATCGAGGTGGATACATAATAAATTTTGGATGAGTCATCCTAATTGAGTCTTGTTGATTATGGTATTGTTGGATTGGGTCCAAGCAAGCATGTTTGACGAATTGTTTCCAACGTCTCTCAAAATTTGGTTAGAGCAAGACAATGGTGAGTGCAATGGCCATATTGTGAGCATACGGTGCATGAAAAATTGGTACGTAATTTTTTATTGTGTGTGGGGGTAGATTGTTGGGTAAGGTTGATGGATGTGGCTACCAGGGAGGGGAGAAGTGGTACTATCTTGGGGAGATGGATAAGGTTCTGTAACTATGGAAGGGTAGGGCATAAGTTAGTGGGGTGACCTGGTGCCTTGCAGAGTGCACGTGGGGTTTGGACTCAAGTAGTGGTTGGAAGGTGTTGATCTATATGTACCTTAATACTTATTCTCTTCTTATGTCTTTTTTCTTAGAAAATTTTTTATTCATGGCAGATTCATTCATGACAGGTGTATTTTCTTTCCCAAATAACTTTGTGTTATACAAAACACACCTCTCTTCTCCACCGCATACAAATTGCACCAAGACTTAACCATTTTCTTGATATCCTTTATAGCGGGTTCTTGGGTTTCCAAACTCACGGGTTCACTTGCTCTTCTATTTAAGTCTGCTACCACCAAAATACACCAAATCTTTTGTGACCCTCATAATGGCCCTTAAATATAATCTTCTTCATATCCTTTACACCGTGAGTTCGCAAGTTCCCAGACTCACGGACTCATCCTCACATTTCCTCCATGCTCGCCACCCCACTATTCTATATCCATTATGTTTGTCACATTTCTCAAGATCTATTTAATGCTTTTCCTATGGAAGGTAACTGCTAATTGAATTCTGAAAAAAAAACATTATTGATTGCATACTTCTCGAGGTAATATCACTTAATTTGTATTAACTTCTCCATCGAAAAGGACTTAATTCATATCACTGAAGAATATTATATTTCAATATTCTAAGGAATTATATGCAGAGTTCGTCAGTTACAGTAGAATGGTCATGAGAAAGAAACATTTTTTTGGAGACACACTGATCATGTTCGCACGATAAGACTACAATTTTCATTGGTCAAGGTCTTACTAGTATTTCACAACATTGCCTCTACCAGAAAGAAATGAAAATAGGACTTGGACATCAGGTATTGCTCTAGTTGGATGTGTTCCCAATGTTTTTTATTGCAAAGACATAGTCTCCTAGTGCGTTGACAAGTTTATTCAAAATCGAAGGGCAATTTTACTACACAACGGATCCCATATCTCTTTAGCACTTTCAACATTCAAGAAAATGTTAAAATTACCAGATTCGACTATCACATTCAAAGGAGATGAAGCTAGAAGTTTCCTTAAGGAGAAGAACAACAGATTAGAGCTTCTACAAGAATACTTAGAAGATATTTCAGACATGCCAGAGGATATATCCATAATCCAGGTTAGTTCATTGAAAATTCCCTACTGAAAAGTAGCATGGTTTTTTACATAATTATAGGACAAGAGTCTACAGAAACCATTCCACAGTTGGCTCTTTATATCTTATATTTTACAGTCCATGAACAAGCAATTTTTTATTGGGAAAAAATTATCTCTACTAAAATTTCTTCGCAACTGTCAAAATTTTAAAGACACTAAGAATTTCTACATGGCCTCCTACTTAATATTTGTTATTACTTACTGTGATATCTTCAAAGGATTGAATATATGGAAAAGGGTAAATTGTAATGTGACCCTGTCACAATGTGGTATCAAGCCYTGTGGAGGAAAAAGGTTGTTCACTACTTTTATGGAGTATATAATGAATTCGTGTTTGTTTTTAAGAAGATGATCTTTGAAGGAAATATATCCAGAYTGTYAAAGGAAACATTAAATTTTTTGAATAAGAATGGGATTGTAGAAGAGATGAAAAAATACAATATTATAAGGATTTATTGCTCTCATGAAAAACCCATTTATCTTCCCTACTATGTTCTAGATAGATTCTTTGTTGTTGAAGTGGCAAGACAATACAAATCTCGGTTGCACTTATTCTATGATAAAATGAAGAAGCAGTTCTTCACACTACTTTGGAAGGTTGATGAAATATTTCTAAGAGGAATTGCTAAAATTGTTGAATATGCTACATAATTTGATCAATATAACATGAAATTTGCAAAAGAGATTAAGGGTTCGGACCCTAATCATCTTTTTCATGATCAAATGGTATCAATTGGATTCAGTAATACACTTATTAATATTTTATATTTGGAGAACAAGAAGGAGACAATCATGATCCTACGGTTGAATGCATTGAAAGGAAAGCAGGTGATATTGAAACCATCATAAGTACCATGGACCAATATAAGCAGAAAGGAAAACCCTCTAATGAAAAGAATGCTCAGTCTCCTATTATTTCTGAAAAGAGAACCCTATCCAAAAAAAAACTCTCAGTATACAACATCTCAGCAGAAAAAGTATTCAATGAATAATTCAGATGTTGGAACTGATAAAAACACTCCTCAAGGAAAATTGGAAAACTATCATAAATTGTAAGCAAAAAAAAAGAGGGCTAATTCTCAGTAAGAAATTGAAGAGAACATACCTAAGAGCAAGATCCATCGAAGACATGGATAAAGAAGTTGGTATAGAAAATATCTAATTCCATGATGATGAAGAACAAGTACATGAAAATATACAACCTGTGGCCGAACTCGCTATGCAAGGCAAATACTTTTCAGAAGAATTGTCATTTTCCGTGCATAATTCTTTATTTGATAAATACTCAAGAAAATTGATTTTTGAAAGAACCCTTTCAAAAAATAAAAAGGGCAAAACTTGTTCTACATTTAACGTTAATAACTTGCTTCCATCTGGAATAACTAAGATTCATAAGGTTACAGGAGATGCTCTGGATGTTTCAATAGATGATATGGAAGCTGAGAATGCCAGAATTAAAGAATGGATACAAGATTTAGAGTTTAATCTAATGCCTCCACCAATATTATCCACCCTTGTTGCAACAGTTCAACCTGGCAGGAATTTTGAGAAAAATCCAGAGTCAAGTATAAGATTAAAAGGGACCTCAAGCTCAGTTGTTGCAACTAGACATTATATTGAACAGAATATTAAGAAAATAATGTCTCTTATTTTAAATACATGGGATCTAGCAAGTAGCTTTGTTTCTCTTGGTTCCAAGATTCAAAATACCAGAGAATATTTGAAAGTTGACATTGCAAATGATGGAGGATTTTTCAAGGATGGACTTGCCACATTCATTATGAAGGTCTCATAAATGACTRAATATGAAAGAAAACAAGAAGACTTACCTTATCAAAATCATATAAATCAACTAAAGGAATGTTGGATTCAAAGAATTAATTTATTAAGGGAATTATCAAATGAACTTAATGACTTAACATCTAAAAATATTGAAGCTTGTTCTAAATTGACTGGATTAGATCTTGCAGGAAACACCATTGAAGTAGAATATCCAAAGCTAATCTCAAACTCAATGCCTCAAACAAGACAACAATTTGAAGAAAGCGTGGAAAAATTAAAGAAAATGTTAGCAGAGAAGTTCAATAGTGTGATTGAATATACTAAAGATGATATTGATAATTGGATTATTGAATATGCCAATAGAAATGAGGATATTGAAAGTACATATAAAATATTTCAATTGACTATAGAGAATATGAAAATTAATTGTTCAAAATCAAAGTCAAACAAGAGGTGATCATTGCCCCTTTGCAACAATATACTGAAGAATGGTTAAAAGGGGATTTAATCAAGATTACCGAGGGTCCAACCGAAGCAGTTGATAATAGTCATATAACTGCAGCAAATAAATATATAAAAGGTGCATCAGCAATCAAATGAAGACATGAGAGACTCATCACAGTAAGTCTAATGATCACATTTATCCCCAACTTTTTCTTTTTCTAGATCAAAAATCATCTAGTTACATTTTTTCTTTCCCTGAAGAACGTAATTGGTTTTTGATCCTTTATTTCTTTTTCTTTCCAAGTCTATCCTTTCTCTTGCTTTGATTCAATGACTCCATTCTCTTCTCTTATTTTATTTTATGGTCCATGGGAGCCCCAATCTCAGTCCTTTTGGACAAATGCATTAATTTTTCATCAGATTGTAAAGACTTTATCATTTTTTAGAAAATCCCAGAGAACCAATTCGGGGTTTATTTTGATTGTATCTTTGAACTCTAAGTATTTGAGGATAAGATATTTGAAATTGACTCATCAAAATCTTATTTTGATTCTAATGAAGAAATATTTTGAGGTTCTCTAACATATGGGCCATCTGTTTTTCTTCCTATAAATGTGATCAAAAATATTTTATGAATGTGATGAATGTGAGATTTGTTTTTCTATTTCTTAAAATATATATTTAATTTGTATATATTATTTCTGCCAATTTTACACTTCATGAGTGAAGGTTCCTAGTTATTTTCTCAGGAACTGTTGGTGTATATTTATCATTTTTTATCTTAATTGAGTGATAAAGATTTTGGAGTTTACTATATAACACTCTCCCATTTATATATATTGTATAGAAAGAATTCAAAAAAAAAAAATTAGAACAACTTAAAGAGGAGTACCACATCTATAAAAACGCAAGGGGATTTATATCCTTGTGAGGTTGTTGTTTCGGTCTAAATAGACTCAAACATCAACATTTTTGGCGACCATACTAGGGACCGAAGACAAAAGTTGGTTTTAGACCATAATTCTTTATGACTCAACCTCAACCTGATTAACCTCAGTTACAAAAATTGGGAAATCAAAGAAGTGTTTTGCATCAATTGTATGATTTGTTACTCACAACAACCCAAACTCAAGAAAAAATTGAAAGATCTTGGCAAACTCTTTCCCATGAAGAAGAAAGATAAATTGTAAAAAGGAAATTACAAAGAAGGAAGGATAGAGTTTGAAACTAGAAAAATATAAAGGCATGATAATGAGGAGCAAAAGCAAAGAACTTGAAAAAATTGAAGAAAGTTCAAGTTTTAAAGAAAAGAAATATCAAATTATGGCAGACAAAGAAGAAAGAAACCAAGATCCTCCTGAGAATCAAGAACCAAAAAGACAAAGAATGCCGCAGACAAGGGTTAAAAACATCCCTTTGAATCTTTATGGTGAGCAACATCAATTGTCGACCCTCCCACAATGGTTATTACAAACATTCCTAGGAGATGGATCAGTTGATCCAAAGAAAGACATGGAAAAAATTTTGAGCATGTGTAAGATTCATCTGGTTGAACATGATGATGTGATGGTTTGATTGTTTCTTCAGACAATGACAGACCAAGGCCATGAATGGTATATGTCTCTTCCAATACATTCAATTTCTACTTTTGATGATTTATAAGGCATTTTTCTAACTATGTATGCTCCTCCAAAAGCATATCATATTGTACTTACAGAATTCACCCAAATCCGTTTGAAGAAGGGTGAAAGGATCATGGATTTTAATTTTCGATTTTGAAGAACGCTCAATCAAATACAAGAGAATCGGAGACCAAATGATCCAGTCATACTTGGGTGTTATAAAAAAGCAATGCTTTTGAATGACAATTTTTCCATGAGAGCTTCACAAATTGAGGACTTAAATGGAGCAATGAATAAAGCAACGGAGATGGAAGAGATTATGCTCGAAACTGATGTAGACCCAAATATTATTCTTGGTAAAGTGAAAAGAGAAATGGATACACTCACTATTTCTAATCAAGGAGTGTCATCTTTAAAAATAATTGAGGATAAAAGAGCAAGAAACACTAGAGATCGAGGAATTGGTGATGGAATGCTCAAAGGCGTAATTCCTAATGTAACGAATGATCCAGCAATGGAAATAGCACAGATGAATAGAATCATCAGACAAATGAAAATTGAAATAACGAGATTGAGGAGAAATGAGAATCTTCTTCCTAACCCAAGAATGATTGTTCAAGAATAGAGGAGAGATCAAATTCAAGAACAAAGGATCAAAGGTGATGGTACCACCGATGAATTCAAACAAAGGGAACCAAGAACACCAAATCCAAACATTGTAGTGTTAGAAGATGTTTTGGAAGGTCAAAACATTGATCAAGAGGTTGATTTCATTCAAGAAGAAATTCTTGAATCTGTATAGATAGATGAATGTGATTCATCCATGTATATATTTGAGGAAAGTGGAGAAAATGACATTTTGCAAGATAATGTTGTGCAGACAAGAGCACAAGCAAATAAAAATATATAACAATTTGGAAAAAGGAAAAGAAAACGAAAATGTTAATAAAGAAAAATAAAAAATGAGGCCAGGTGGAACAGATCCTAATAAGTAGCATCCAGTTGTAAATTCAACAAGAAATCCTCCACATATGACATATAATGTAATAGATGATCTCTCAAAATTAAGCATCACTTTTCCATTCATGGAAGTTGTGAAGATTCCTCAGCAGAAGAAAAATATCCTTAAAAATTTAGATGAGCCCACCAATAAAATTGAAGTTGTTGCATCAAGTTCAATGCAACAACAAAATAATCCAATAGGGAGACCAAAAGGTAAAGTCCCACCTTTCTATCTTACAATATAAAATCATGGTGTTGTCCTTCATAATTGCATGGTTGATACTGTAGCTACAAACAATATCATGCCATTATCAATAATGGAAGCACTTTGCATGGGGTGCACTAAGTATTTTGAAACCAAAGAAAGTATTTATGCCATTGATTCGAGAAAAGTTCCTGCATATGGAGAAATTAAATATTTTTATGCTTGGATAAATGTTGCCCCATATATCATAATTGTATTCACAATTACAGTTGTTGATCTTCCTATAGCATAGGGAGTGGTCCTTGGAAGAGATTGGTCTACAATGATTGGTGGTTAAATCATGAATTATGTGTTGGTTGTGGAGCCCGATTATGTTCCCGATTCAAAGGTCCTTGCTTTCAGCCATGTTTATACCCCATGAAG
>SNQJ01S0029895.1:0-12180 GCA_010110895.2 Picea sitchensis
CTTCTCCTCTCTCTAACTGGTAATTGCAGCTTGCCTCATAAGATAATGAGCAAGTGAGTTGTGTTCAAATGAGGCACTAGCCTCCTTTATTTATACAAGTTCTGGCATGAGTGAAGTGTCTCTTCACTGGCAGGGCTGACTTCTTAATCTGGGTGGGTAAACCCACCTTTATTATATTTCTGGGTCTTCTTATTAACTACTGGGGCCGACTTCTTATTTTTCCTATTATAATTGTCTGTTGACCAATCCGCAAAAGGGGATTTGGTTCTAATACAATTACCGACATGATTAATCCACAATGGGGATTAATACTATAAATAATATATCAAATAATAATAAGAATACTCTTTGCAGTTACATTATTTCAACAGTACTGAAGTTCGCGGCCAAAGGTTCAAACGACTCGATGTATGGGAAGGGCGCACCTTCCGACATCTCCCATGCGATAAAAGCGATCAGGATGAGAAGCCAGCTGAAGTGGAACTCATATCCTTAATCTTGCACTTCCCTGCAGTCCAATTCCAGTTGGTTTACAAGGTACTTTTCCCAATTCATTTGTAGGCCCCCTGCACACTTCCCTGCGAGGTTGACTACAAATCCAGTCACTTGGGTGGGTCGGTTCTTGCGAACTAACTTTCCTGCAATCAATTGATAGGCTAGGTTCATTGCTCTACTCTGGATAGAGGCTACCTTGTAGCCTCACGTTCCCTTCTCGACATCCCCGTATGTTTCTTTAATATTCTGCCCAAGAGCACAATCCATGGCTTTCCTGGGGTAGAATTCCTGTGGGTTGGGGCCTTTCATGCTCAACCCTATGATCCGATTAATCAATGTCGGATCCACTGTGACACGACGGTTCAACCATAAGTATCCTCCATGGTAGCAGGACAACAGTAACTTGACGCATGCGTTCACTTCTTGGTGTCATCCGAAGTGCGAGATCTTCATAACGTTGAGGAGGGTGCACTGCGTGAGGTTATGGGTCCATGACTTGGGTATAATCTTCAATTTATTTCCCTTGGTTTTGGTCAGATACATGTGTGGGTCGAGCATGTTGTACACCTTCCTATCACCGAGGTTGAAGTCACTAAACTTCAATGTTGCGATCTTATCTTGGTCTGTGCACACTGCACGTATCCCCTTTGGGAGGTACGCAGTGACCAATTCATATTCAAAGTCTCTAGGCACACTATCTCAGTTTATTGTGCTGCTCAGAGGTGGCATATAGGTAGGTAGAATTCTCGAAATCATCTTAGTATTCGCTAAGTCATCCTTGTGCTTAGTTCACCTTTCACGGGATGGTCTAGCTTCGTGAGCAGTGGATGGGGACACTTTCATTGTTGGCACAGGGGTAGACCCAGGGTTCAACACTACAACATCGCACCAAAAAATCCCTAACTACTGGCCCTTTTGATAACACTTGCGAAGTAGATGAAGTCTCACCCGAGGTAGAGGCAAGGGTGGTTGCAAGACTCAGGTGTCTGCAACCTTAGCTGGGACACAGATCTGTGATTATAACACTTAATAAAGCACTTAGCACCGTCAATTCCTTAATATGCAATCAATATCCACTTCAATGTTAACACAAATATTCACAGCATTCACACTAATATATAGTATTTAAGCACTTAGCATAGACAAATGGATCAGAACGAGAATATCAAGCACTAAGCATGACTATCTAGATTAGATCTAACATTCTCACATATAATAAGCACAAAGAATAAATAGATCTATCTAAACATATCAGAGCACTTAGCATATAACATATGAACACATCAAGACAAAGCACAAAGCACATAACATAGTGTTTACATGGTTCACCCCCACCCTGGGGCTACATCCACCAACTATTCTTATTTATTGTCTTCATTCAATCGGTTACAAGAACAAAGCCATCAAAACCCTTACTCCACATAGAACAAAAGATCTGCGCAGCTCGCTAGATCCTTTTTTCTTGCGTTACAACACTAAGCTCTCCATAATTTTCTATAAGGACCTGCACTTAGCTCTGCAAGTCTCTTACAGTCATGCACAAAGCACTTACAGAATCTACTCACACTTAGCATACATTCACATCACATAGATGCACTATTCTCCTCTTCTTACATTTCCTATCCTTCTATTTATACATACAAAATAGAACTAAACATGGGTAAACCCATGGGACGAAATCCCATTCCCATTACATATTCCCAAAAACCCAAAAAGGGACCCAAAAGGGGGTCGAGATCCCATGATCTCCGCTTCGTCTTGCGCTCCTCCTTCGACAGGCTATCAAAGTCTCAAAATAGGTCAACATGACCAAGAAACTCCCAAAACTTGGTCAAGGGCCAACAATATATGCCTTTGATTTGATTGATAATTAGCTCAGAGTCTCCACGTACAACTATTCTTCTAGCACCCAATTCTTTCAAAACCTTCAACCCCAATATTAATGCTTCATATTCGGCCATGTTATTCGTGCACTCAAAAACAAGTTTGTAAGAACACAATTTTGAATTTCCTTTTGGGTAATTGATCCATACACCAACCCATGCTCCCTCTCTGGTGACAACTCCATCAAAACTCATATTCCATATTTGATCTTCTGCATTGTCCTGCTGCTCTGAAAAATTCTCAAACTACTCATCAGATATATCTTTGTCAACCATATCAATTTCTGGCTCTTTCTCTTCAAAAAACAAGTCATTGAATAAAATGGAAGACCCCAACTCAGTTTCCATAGAGTAGATGGGATGATTACTCTGCTGTGACTTGTTGCTGACCATGTATTTGAGCAAAAACCTCTCTGTACAACCTTTTGTCTTTACCAAAGACATGGATGGTGGCATATGACATGTCTATCTGGAGAGTTCCCTTTAATTTTTCATCCCATGACCTGGATAACAACATGCCAAACTTGGGAGGAATATCAATAACCACTACATCCATAACCATGTTCTTTGCTAGGATTTGTGCTAAAGATACCACCATATCTTTGATAAGACCCAAGAACTTCACCTTCCTGGAATCAAAAGAGAACAGTTCTTTGTAAGGCCTTGTGATGTCAAGGCCTAGTTGGTCCATGACCACCTTGGGCATCAGGTTATGAGATGCTCCTGAATCCATCATGGAATTGTGTAGAGTCATATCCTGGATTTTCAGAATGACATAAAAATGGGGAACTTCTTCAGCATCACTATTTTCCTCTACACACGGGCCAAATAAGATGGTTGGGTGAGCATCTTGTATGTTCAGGGTATCAGAAGTTTATTCCATATTAAGAATCTTGATGATCTGATTTATATATTCACTATTCTTGATCAATTCATTGGATGGTACAAAAAATTTAATTTTGGCCATCTCACTTTCAAAATTAAAAGAGGATGAGGTTTTATCTACCTCTTTGGTGATTGTTTCTTTCCTTGCTTCTAGTATTTTTTTCTGAGGCTCTTCTTTCTTATTTCCTTTGTCCACAACATCCTTTGCAGCATAATCCATTTTGGGCTAACTTGAAGAGGGTATGTTACTCTTAGCTTCTTTGGCATGGTTTCCTTTTGGAGGATTTCCCTTTGGGGGGTTTTTAGGAACTCTCTAATTTCGAAGATTGTATTGTCTTTGGAATTGCATGATGGAATCCTGCAATACTTCTTGGTAATCTTACCTTTCTACCGATAAACTTTCATCCTCATCTTGCATTAAGATCTCATTTGCATCCATGAACTGGTCATGTTCTTCTTTAGTAAAAAACACCTCTGCTTCTTTATCACCACAACAGTTCATGTTGTCTTCAAAATATCCACCATAATTCTCATTCACATAATTATTTTAAAAAGGAGGCCTTATTTGTTGATCCCCCTGATTTCCTTGATTCACCTGATTTCCCTGATTTGTCTGATCTCCTTGATTTCCCTGATTCCCCTGATTTCTCTGATCTCCTTGATTTCCCTGATTTGCCTGATTTCTCTGATGTCCCTGATTTCCCTGATTCCCCTCATTTCTTTGCTCTCTTTGTCTATTTTTTGGATTGTTGGTCTCCTCGGATTTCTGGGTGGACCATCAGCCTGCTATCTGGGGTTAGGCCTATTATCGTAGGCCATTCTCTCCATCATTCTCACCATGGTTCTCATCATCGTTTCAAACCTTTCTTCTGGTGTTTGTGAGGTTGAAGGTTGTGCCTTATCTTGAGATTTATTCATGTCCCTATCAGAGTTATATTTGATCCTTCCTGAAGCCATTATATTTACCTCAACTTCTATGGCATCAGTCATAATATCATCTAATTTAGCAGATATTTGTTCCCTTAATAAAAAATCAAAATCACTTTCAAAGGAATCAACATAGCTGAGTTGAGCAACATTAGGGGCGGGTTTTACCTCAGTAGGAATCAAATTATAGAACTTTACAAATATGGCTGAAAACTCCTGCACTGTTTCATCAGGTGATATCCTCATGTTGTTATACTGACTTAACAACTGAAGGGGATTTTTCTTGTCGCCCCATTTTGCAAGAAATCTGGTTTCAAAGGCCTCAAAATTTATGATACTAGCTGTTGGAAGAGCTCTGAACCACTTCCTCAATTCTCCTACAATACTTTGTGCAAACAGTCTCATTTTTTCATCTTCAAAATATACTTCTTCCAATTCTGTAAAATCATTGAACCAGTCTAGATGTTTCTGGGCTGACACACTACCTTCAACATCATACAATTTGATCCTTAGATTATACTTTCGAGGTAAATCATGTAGCTGAGTAGGAAGTACAAGAGGAGAAATTGTAACTGCCATGGCTATTGTAAGGGGTTGAAGAGGCTATTGGTTATGAGTATGAATCACTATAGGCTTCTCACATGCAGCTAAAATTAAATCTTGGAACATCTTTTCATCAAATATAACCTCTCTCAAACAAGATTCAGATTTAGTTCTGAATAGAGTTTGTGGAAATTTCACATCAAACTCAAGGTCTTCAATGCTTCTTACTCCATCTTTGGACAAGGATAGATATCGATCTAAGAACAAAACTAGGAAAATTTGTATTTCTTTTCTCTTGTGTACAAGCCTTTCAGGGTCAGACACAAGGATTGCAACTTTTGGGTCTGGGTTTCTCCTGGTGTGAATTCTCTTGGGAGATAGGATTTCTAGCTCAAACTGCTTGGTACAACTGGTCTCTTGGTAATGGAGTCTCCAAAGAAAAAAATATTCTCATCCAATAAGGTACTTGATTCACTGTCACCCTAAGGAATCAAAACTGAAGCTTTAGGTTGTTCTTTCCCCAGGGAAAATTTCAATTTCGTTCTTCGACAACAACACCAGAATGTTAGCACTCTGTAAATTTTTTCCGGCTGATAGAAAAATGACAGAGGTAACTGTTTCAACCAACTTTAGAGCTGGGAACTATCCTGCTCAGCTCATAGAGGGATCTCTCATGTCACTTTATGTTCATTGGCAATGAATCGCTAGATTTATTTTGTTATGGGGGTTTTTATAAATTTGTTGGCAAGGAAGGGGAGGGACACTTAGTGCTATGGAGTCAAAATTATGAAAGTGAACGAAAAAAATGATTGGATAGTAGAAATACCCATAGGATAAAGTATAAATGAGGCAATGAATCTGAGTTATAAATTCTTATTTAATCAAAGTGTAGGAAGAAAGAGAAAACTAGTAACTGCATTAGAGCATTACTGAAATGAATTCTGAATTAGCTAGGAAGAAAATCACACAATTTAAATTGCTTAAGCCGAGAGCATCATAAGATGAATTCTGAGATTTTAACTATCCAATTTAAACAGAAGATAATGCAAATGGAATAAAATAATATATGAAATACATACAATGAGAGAAGAAAAAACTCATATCACCAACATTATAATATTTTCATAGAGACTTCAAAATCTTCTGCATATGTATTCAATTCAGCTCCTAAAATTTACAATTGAGTTCAGAAAACAACTAAGAGGTACCCTTGCACTTCTGCCAACATTAACACATTTGAAACTTCTAGCATTTATACAATTCAATTTCCTTTCAATTATAAACCAATTACAATAGCTGAATTGAAAATTTTCATCTTCTAAAATCGACTACAATAATTTCAACTGGCAGTCTCGGTATGTGAACTGATTTTCAATGATTAATAAAAAATGCTTCGTAAACTAACGAATGATTTATTTGACTGCTCGACTTCCGTCTTCACCATCTGTCTCGCTTTGGTCCTCTGTCAGACTCACAAATTTGGTGACACTTGGAGGATATTTGTTGGTTCTTGTAAAATTGCATTTTGTCTTGCCTAGCCGCACTATCTCTTTCCACTGCAATTCAGAAGGGATCTCATAGTCCATAATTTCTTTGATCAGAATATCCAGGTCAATGCAAGAAGCATAATTCATGGTTGGAAGTCCGATCTTCACTGTCTTGAACTAATTCAGGATCTCAAAATCTGTGGTCAAATACTCCACCAGGTTTGTCCCTTTCAAGTTTTCCTCCAGTCTTTCAAACTTGGAGTGATCCATTCTTCATTGGGAGAGGTGAGAATTGAACTCCTCCTAATCATACAATTTTCCTTTGCCATCCCAAAATGGTGGGAGGCCTTTGAAAAAAAATCTTCAAACATATATTTGAATTTCTGTATGCTCTGCTCCATCTGCATGGCCTTAGTTTGGAATGATTTAAGCAAGTTATTCTTGGAAATAACTCTTCTAGACTAAATGATCAATGTGGTCATGTCTTTTACCCCAATGGTCTGGAGTTCAACAGTGGGAATGGAATTCAACAAATTTATAGCATTCTCGATCCACTCTGAGGGTTTCTTTGCTAGTGTTTCACTCACAACAATGCATCTGCTTCTGGCTGTGACGACCATGTTATCTTTGTCATCGATGAAATTTAAGTTTACCTTGAACTGGGAAACTTCAACAACAATAGAGTCCCAGATGACATATTTGGACCCCGACAATATTCCTTTGCCTTTAAACCTTGTCCTCAACTTGTCTACTCTTTCCTGTAAATCTTGATTCTCTTTCTAGAGCTGGGCCATATTATCATCATTTATTCTTATTTCTTGTTGCAACTTTTCTATGTCTCCTTTAAGGCTCTTGATTTCTTCTACCTTTATGCTAACTTGGGACATAGCCTAAAAAAATCCATCAGTTCTTTGCTTAGTTTCTGCAGTAGAATGTGAAACAACAACCATTTATGATGCTCCTATCTGTCCTTGTGACTAATTCACCCTTTATTTCTCTAACTTCAACACTTTGGCCTTGTAATTCAATGCTTCTTATCAAAATGTCTCATTCTCTTGTTCTAGAGAAACCATCTCTGGTGTTTTTGGATGCTATGTGGCAGACATATTTATCCTTTTATTCATGCTTTGAATCATCTTGTCTTTCTCTTATAAGGAAGATTTTACCCCCTGAGGGCCTTCAGATTCTAATCTCTTGACTTGAGTCTGCCAAGCTCTGTTGGATACTTTCTCTTGTCTCAATTGTCCCTCCATCTTAAGTGCATGATTTTTCAACCTTGAAATCCTTAATATTAGACCTAGGTAGTCTGAATACAACATGTCACTGGTGTTTATGTGGAATTTCACCTTGTCTGGGGCACTGATGTTTTCATAATGCAGCTTGACCTCAGACACTTTATCCTCATCTACAACTGCTATGTTGAGAAATATTTGCCACCTCAGATATCAACTCCCTTATTTCATTCATGGCCAAGCTTCCTTTCACAGTATATTGATTTTCAAAATATTCTTTAGATTGGTAGACTACTTCATGTGCTTTATCAAAAATGTGTTTTTTTCTACTGAAAGATCTTGAGTTGCTTTCACTTTGGGGCATGCTTCTTTTACTATCTTCTTCCTTGGTGGTGCCACTCTCCACCATATCCATACTTACTTTCTCCTTAGGATATTCTTCCTCCAGATCTCGTGTGTAGATAAGGGATTAATAGGACAAGACCTATCTCTAGTCATAGTCAAGGTGAATTCTCTGGCCTCGATTCTGCTTAAGTCTAGGAGGAAGTATGATTTGTGATGAAGATCTTCCCAGGGTTTGTCCAGACTAGTCATTACTTCAATTATAGCTTCATCAGAGGGAAAGACTAAGTCTAATGAATCGATGTCAGCGAGAGAACCCTAAGCCCAAATAGGCTCAAGAAGTGGATCGAACTCTTGTGCAGGAGTTGGATCAGTGTTGGCTGAAGTTTGCTGGACTAAAGAGTACGCTACATCAGCTGTGAACAAGGGCATGGACATGCCCGGGTGCCCTATCCCATCCATCGTGACCGATGGGGAAGGAAGTATCCACGGATCATTGAAGTAAGTCATGCGGAATGACGAAACTTGAAAAATCTCAACCTTATGGTGATTGGATATAAACTTGATATCGCCTTGAGGGGGCGGGTAATCGAAGGTACCCATCAAACATGGGCACAAAACAACCCCTATATTGACCACGTCTGGTTGAGGATTATCAATCATTGGGACCGTGGATGCCCCCAATGAAGGGTCAGGTCTAGAGAAAGACAATTGATCGATGGTCACAATCCGACCCTCGTGTGGGAACAACAAGACCTAGAAAACTGTAGCAACCACAACTTGCATGGCATAAGTCCAACTCCTCCCTAACAAGAGGTTATAGTCGAGGGGTATGTCGACTACTTCTACCTCGACACAGACAATCTTCCCTCCTAACTGCACGGGGAAAGAGGGAATGATACCATGTGGTTGGAACAAATGATCGTCGAAAGTAGTGAGAAGAGTAGGTGATGGAGACAAAACGGGATGGCCAATGGCCTTCCAACATGCCAACGACATAATGCATGTCGAGGTTCCCTCATCAACCACCATGCGAAAGATATTTCAAGTAAAAGTTTTCATGGGATAAGCCACTACTATCTGAAACTCTATGTGGTAAGGAAGATGAGGTTTTAAGCTAGTTGTATCCAGCGTGATTGTACTTGGATTACAAGTCTCAGTAGATCCTAAAGAGGTTAAGAAGGCTTTCCTCTGGGAAGGGAAGCTTTGGAGGACCTCCAAAGCAGACATCTCATAAGGGATTTGTGATAAATATTCCACCACAGAATAGTTCTGGGCAACCCTTGCATTTGGGTTGTGAGAAGCTTTTTTGAACATGCCTTTGGGGATGCGTGTCATTGTTTCACCCAACGTCTTCTCAATCTATAGAGGAAGATATGGGAGTTCGGCTTCTTTTCCCTTCTCATAAGTTCTTGGTTTACTATAGTCATGCGCTCTAGTCGATAAAAAAACATCACCCTTCACCATATATACATTCGTGGATGCGGGGTTGTTCGAAGATGGAGAGGGTCCTTGGTTGCCCCCTTCCGTGCTTCTAGAGGCTTGGGTTATATTTTTCCCATGTTGAAATGGATTGGTTAACACAACAGGTTGTTGCTGCATCACAAAATTTTGGGCTTCTGCAAGCCGAGGACATAAATGGGTCGGGTGATCTTCGACGCATAAGTTGCATGGATACCTTGCCTTTCGTTTCTCAGTGTTGTCCCTGTCAGCATTATCGGTAGGTTTTTTATCCCCCTTACCCTTCTTTCATTTTTTTTTTCCTTCAGGCTGCTGGGTGGACTTTGGATTAGTCGATTTCACTATGTGTACATCCAACGTTTTGGTAGGGGGAGAAGCCAAAGAAGTAGTTTGGTTGACTTCTATGTGTTGTATAGACAACTCCTGCAACTGCTTTGTCAATTGCTCAGTGGGCTTTGTTTGTGATGAACCAACAATACCATCGGCATGTGGTCCAGCTCTCTGTCTGGTGTTATCAAGTATTGAGGGTGGCGCATCTGGCAAGATCTCGTATAATAAACTAGACTAAGAATAGATTAGTTGAAGTTTTTGAGCTCTCATGGTGGCGTCTTCTTCGGAAAATACTCCCAACATCGCGATGCCTTTGGTCAACTGTGGGACCAAAGACTTAAGGAACCACTCGAACAGGAATGCTGGTGGGACTGGTACCTTAATTAGACTCTTTCGACGTCTCCATTCTCGGATGTGATCAGAGATATGGTCCGCTTTTGTTTGTGAGAAATTGGCCAGCAATTCGGTGCCAGCGTCGTATCTCACAGGTAACTGGAAATGGTTTAGGAAAGCCATCGCCAGTTCGCCGAAGTAAGAGTATCTTGAGTGATCGAGCTCAATGTACCATTTCACGACACTCCCAATGAGAGTATGTTGAAACAATCACAACTGTACAGAGTCGTCTTTCAACGAGTTAGATGAGCACCAAAGATGGAAGGTAGTCACATGATCTCCTGGATATTCGTTAGGCTTGGATTCAAACTTTGGGATTTCCGAAGGCAACTTCATCGGCATAGGAGGCCAACGTGGATCATGATAGATAGGGTCATTCAACAACCTTGTCAAGTCTGGCAAATGAAAGGTTGCCAAGAAGGGTAGTTTGGGTTGTTGGTGATAACCTGGGAAAAAGGGGCTTGGAGTTTGACTAGCACCAGGTTGTCAGCAAAAGTTCGACTGCTGGCCTGGGTTCTGTTAAAAACCATGGCCATGTCCAGTGTATGGATTTTGCGTGTGAGGAGACATCATAGACTGATTTCCAAAATAGGACATGGATGGTTGGGCATGCATTACATTCGAATGAATTTGGGAAGGGTTGCCCCATGTCAGTCCTGTGGGGATAGGCATAGTGCTTTGTCCGGGGTTCCATTGATTGTGAAAAGAATTACCCTAGATTGGAATTCCTGACGAGGTAACTGATCCCTGCCAAGAATTCCAAGGCCCTGATGCAGAATAAGTTCCTGGGTGTGCCCCCTGTGTAAGAATAGTACCCTGCATAGGAATAGGTTGTCTGAAACCGAGGTTGCCCCTAGTTGGGAAAGTATCTAATGAGAAGGTGTTGTTACCAAATGCATCGAACAAAGAAAATGGTGTTGAACCTACCGGCATATTATGCGAAGGTGGTCCTTGACTCTCCGCTCCAAATAAACTATGGTGTGCAGGTGGCCCGGAGGATTGCTGATGCATGCCACCGAGTGAGGGGGACGAAGGAGGTATATGACCTCCCCCGTAAGGGAAATCATTAAAAGGAGCAGGAGTTCCCCCCATGTTTCCTTGTAGAGGAGCGTTAGAGCTCCCTGCCCCCAGACCTGAAGTCTGTGAAGTGGAGTAGGAAAGTACAAGACTTGTACCTGAACTAGGCATCCCGTATGAGAACAGAGGGCCTGTCACACTTGGTGTGAAAGGGGTTGTGGCCGCCGCCAGAGACGGGATCGGACCACTGTGCGATGTAGAGGTGGTCGAGACCATGGTGGCTTGGACCAGTGACAGTGGGTTAGGAGGTGGAAACTCTCCTGTGATGACAATCGTAGTGGGAATTGAAGAACTCCCAGAAGGAGTAACAACATTTGTTTCCATTGATGCATGCGACACTATCTAGAACTCGTAAGGATGAATTGGTATGATGGTGGGTGCCGAAAGATCAGTGGTGGAGGTTTCAACTAGACCAAAAGCTTTTGATCCAAGGTCTAAAATGGTCGATTCCTCTGGATGTTGGTCGGGAACAATTTGTTGTGACCTAGTCACTTCAAAAGACCCTTGTTGGTCTAGCTTTTGCCTTAGTGGTGGCAGGGGTGGCTCCAGTGTAACCGACGGCCGGCCAAGAAGCCTTCATGACTGGTGGAGCTCATGATCCTCCACTATGTGAGAAGATCAAAGACACTCTAGGGAGTTCTAGTTGTTCAAAAACAACACACACTAAAAAAAAAGTCCCTATAAGATAAGACAGGAAAACACTAAATTAATTGGAAGAACAGTTACAACAACCAAGACTAGAGAAACTTACTGGTGCAAGTGCAAATCGAACACAAAATCACCCTATGGGTATACTCTGCAAAGTGTGGTCCAATTTTTGTCCTAGGTACCGTGGTATACCCCCGCAGTCACTTGTGTATGTCCCTAAAAAATATAGGCAACTAGGTTGGCAGTGCGCGAACAATCACCAAGCGGGTACAGTCGAAGGTTGGGTATACCACAATGATCAGGGTATCGAGCCCGAAACCTATCAAGGGTATCGAAAGAAAATGTTCCAGAAGACAACTAAGGACCTAGAACAGATTCGATACCCACAAAGCCCCGTCGCAAATGCAATCGACGAAATCCCAAAACAAGCCCTCTATATGTGTTCTCCACTACAATTGGTCCAGCTTTGGAGGGGTT
>SNQJ01S0029895.1:12190-42341 GCA_010110895.2 Picea sitchensis
TTTTTTTTTATTTGAATGCTCACAAAGCAAAAACGAAAAATATCAACAAGTCAAAAACCAAAAAAAAATTCTGGCCTAATCGCAGATCGCAAAGAATCAATTCAAGAAATCACACACTAGCAACTTACAAAATGACTCTCACACTTGTCTAAAAACCCTAAAGAAAATTTTGATGAAAACTTTTAAATGAAAAAATAAAGCTATGGCTGAGATCAAACCTAAGCTACTGAATGCTAGGACAGAGATTCAAAAACCTGAGAGGTATAACTCTTGTCAAGGGAGAAGATGACTACCTCACCCTCAACAAAAACTATCTTTCACAAGCACACTACTAAAATTTCAACAACAAGCGTGTGCACGCGAGCTGTGTAGAGTCAGAGGGCGTGTACATGCGTGTTAGCCTTATACAGGCCGTGTGTATCTCTAAAACTCTAAAACAAATAAAAACAGGCAATCCAAACCATGAAGAGACCACTGATACTAAGAACCAGAATCTCTTGAAGGCTTAGACACTTTCTTTAACAGAAAAAGAAAAGCAATGTAAGGAAAAAATTCATAAAACAAACCAATCTGAGATGAATAAGCTATAGAATGCAAACAACCAAGACTAAAAAGAGTTCCAGAAAACCCCTGAGAATGTCTGATTCTGACAGGGAAGAGGATGACTGCTAATTTTTTTTTTGGAATCTACACGCTACTGTTACTTCTTCAGCTAGCGTTTACACACAGGCTGTAAGAAAGTAGGGCGTGGGTACACACGTGCATACCTTATGAAGGCCGTGTGTACCTCTGTGGGTCTCAAAAAAAATTACAGTCGAGCAAAGAAACAAAGATAGATGGTATAGAAGACCAGAATCTCTGTCAACTCAGACTTTGCAGAAACTTCAAAGAACAGGAAAGAAAACCAGTCTTTTAAAAATACCCAAAAATATTCCCAGGAACCCTAGAGACTTCCCCAGTATGGTCACCAATTCTGTTGTGGTGGGAAATCCCCCTATGGACTAGCATCTAGGGTTATATTATGCATGCATATAAGACCAAAATAATCTTACTTTCTGCCTTCGTCCCAGACTTAATCCCCATTTCTTTTAAGCAAACACATGGTTAAATGAACATACCTTGTTTCAGATGTTCGATGTCAATCCTTCTTCACACTTGATCGCTTGTTGGTAGCTATCCTCTCAAGACTGACCTACATACAAAATAAGCAACAAACTCTACATGCATTTGTTCTACAGATTAATGGGTTAGAGATTCAAACATATATTCACTAAACTATGAAGAAATCATATAGTGGGATGGGAAAAGCATTTCTTTATTATTAACTTTAATGAATCAACTTACAATGTCGAGACCGGCCACTTCTCTGTGAACTTGATCCTGTGCTTCTCTTCAAATGTCCTCCAAGTTCTTTTCTTTGTATATCTCTTTACAGAAAGTTGGCTAAAGGGTTGGGACAATGGGAATGTGCAATTGGGTAGAGTTTCTTTACTCTTATTCTCCCCCTTCCAAATGGGACCCCTAACCCTTCTTTTATAGGCTAGAAGAAGCTAGGTATTTGGATGAACCCTCATCCATGCATGGCCGGGAGTTTCAGTTAACTCACACAAAGTTGTGTGTTTCGTCGGCAACTTTCCTTTTTTTCGTGCTTTTGTAGGTCCACGCGGGTTGTTTTAGGCCAGCTAGCATGTACACACGTGCAGTAATGGAGTAGGGAGTGTGGGCCCTTATAAAAGAGGTTTTTTAAAGAGTTGTTCAACAATGCTTTGGCAAAGAAGGGATCTGAGATGCCTTGATTCCAGGGAAGCATGTATGGTGAAAATTAGGGTTATAACATCTAGGGAGATTGTTTGATCTTTATCTTCTTGGGAGCAGTCTGATGACTACTAGTGCCTAGGGCATTTGAACTGCTTCTCTTGGTTTAGATACTTACTTTGGGAACTTGGAATTTCATCTTCTGAGGGGTCTGCTATGTCTAAGTCTATTGTAGGGTTGGCCCCACTTGTTGTGTTTGAGTAAGCTGCAAGATGGCTTCCATATCAACACAGGTTTCCAAATTTGCCAATTTGTCAAAACCTTCAACATACTCATGTTCATAAAGGCCCTATTTTATCATCAATATTCTTTTAGATATTACCTGATGTGGATTGTATCTTCTGCCTTGTAGTTGTGCAAATCCAAACTCCTTGAGTTTGGCCTGGATATGAGATAAGAAAGATCTAGTCTTCACAACAAATGGTCCTATGATGAAAGGAAATTTGTGCATTTTCAAGAAATGTTATGTCTCTGAGATGATTATTTTCCTGATGAACTCTAGGGAAAAGGCTCCGGGTGTCAAAAAGATAAGGAGAATATAAGGTGCCTCTTGAAAACATATACCCAAATTACTATAGAATGCATGAACAACACCCAATCTCCTACTTTGTTTTCTGAATTTTTCTGTAAGTAACTTTTCATGTCCTCCAAGACTCTTGGAAAGATGGTGTTGAAGATCAAGCTGTAAAATCTGGACATGATCTTATTTATGAAAATGAGCATTGTGATTCTTTTGCATTCAATGGAGATGAATGTTGCTTCAGGGAACTCTTTCTTGTTTCTCTCAAGGAACATTTTTAGCAAGTATGTGTAATACTTGAAGTGGCTTAGTGATTGGATGTTCACTATCTATTTATGTACATTATCAACTATGGATTTATAAAAACTGATACTAACTTACTGACATGATTCTGACTAAAAAAAGGTTAATAGAACACCTAACATGAACACAACTACATATTTGTCATTATCTAGACCTAAAATCTGACTGAGTATGGAACAGTCCCATTGGATTTTGATATCCATGGAATTTACATTCATTGGAAAGGACAAACTCTCAGAATACTGCTCGGGTTTGAAAATTGTCTACAAAAATAGGTTTTTGACCTCGAGGGGACATTCCCTGTAAACTATAACTAGATTTTCTTCCTCGAAGGGTTTATACATTGTGGAAGGGGACTTTGATATATCGAGTTCATATTGAATGTACATGATATCTATTCTACACAGGACCTCCAACCCTAACTTATTTAAAACAACCCTCTCTTCCTATGAGTATTGTTCAACACACCAGCCTATGAATTCCGGGAAAGGGAATGCGACTTTGACGACGTAAGGGACTATGGAGGCTTGGACTGCTTCGAGGAAGGGTATTTGTCGCCCTACATGATCTGAAAAATTGGCTCTGGACACAGAGACGGGTGAGACAGTTATTTCGGTGTCAAACACATCAAAGTCTCTTTCAATTAGGGCTTCTTCGCTTGGCGGGGGATCTTGCTATGTTACAGACAAAATGACATGATCCATGGTGATGATGATAAATACCTACGAATGAATGAAAGACGTGTGAATTTGGTGCACTTTTGAGCTAAGGTTCGACAGGAGCAGTCGCACCACTTTTAACGTTCAAATGATTTGAAAAAAATAAAATAACGACAAGGGTCCCCCCCCTTATATATGCTTGCCAATATTGGGGACGAGGAAAAGAAGTTTGGGGTAGACTGCTTTTTGACCCGATATGGATCCGATGGTGCCACTTGGTCCCGAGCCGAAACCACGGTATTTTCATCGGCCCGCTTTCAAATAATTAATCTCCGCGCTAGTTCTCTGCCAAATATGGCCTCCAACCATTAATCTGTGGTGCCTTAGATTTGTGGCCCGCCGGGTCCCGTCAACTCTGTGCCTCTGCTAGATTTAGCATTATTCTTCTAGATGTGGCCATGTCGTTCAGTTTATCACCTCTCTACACAATTTTATCTCCTCGCTAAGTCTCAAGACTTGGATTCCATCAAAAAGTTGTGATGGTGATAACAACCTGTAGAAAATCTTCTTTGGAAATGGGTCTGTGGTAAAGTTTAAGTTTGTTTCCATTCACTACGAAAAAGACTTGTCCATCATCAATTGTTTTTATCTTAACATCCCCATTATCATGCATAGTAACTACCTCATAAGGACCCAACCATCAAGTGGTAAGTTTTCCTTTAAAATTTTTGAATCGAGAATCAAACAACAAAGCCCAATCACGAGGTTGAAATTGTTTCTTTTTGATAAATTTGTCATGCCACTTGCTCCTCTAGTTTTGAAGTAACATTGTCCGTTGTATAGCATATTATCTAATCTCATCCATTTGGTTCAATTGTAGGGATCGTTGTTTTTTTTCCTCATCTAGGTCTAATCCCAATTGTGCAACAATACGGAAAGTCCTTACTTGGAATTCAATTGGTAGAAATTCTTGTTTTCCATAAACTAGTTTGTATGGGGTATGCCTATTGGTGTTTCTCCATGTGGTACGATATGCCCACAAATCCTCTGAAAGTCTATCATCCCAATCTCTATGGTGTAATTGGATAATTTTTTATAATATAGTTTCCAATACGTTTTTTGTTGACTCTACTTTACCATTAGCTTGTGGGTGATTTGGAGAAGACTTACAATGCTTGATCCCATATGTTTACGTTAATTCCTGCATCATATTAGAAGTGAATTGTGTGCCCTAGTCTGTAACAATATTACGAGGAACACCAAAGTGAGTAAATATGTCTTCATAAATTAATTCAACATGTTTTTCGATATCCCAAAACAAGGCTTTTTCCTCTACCCACTTGGTGACATAATCTGTACAAACCAGAATATAATGATTCTTACAAGATATGGGTGAAATTGGTCCTACAAAATCAAGGGCCCATTTCTCAAAAGGTTCTATCATAACTTGGGTACATAAGGGAATTTCATAAGTTGATGTGGGTCTTCCTATCCTCTGACATCTATCACAACTTCTCACATATTTGGAAACATCCTTAAAAATGCTAGGCCAATAGTAACCTGAATGTAAAACCTTATATGGTGTACGTTTGTTGGAAAAATGTCCACCACATGGTCCATCGTGACAAATTCGTAGGATTTCTAGTATCTCATCTTCCCGGACACATCTACGAATAATCAAGTCTGGACTAGTATGAAAAAGGTTATGGCCAATCCAGGAGTAGTTAGCAGTTTGCGTTATAATTCGACGCTTTTCATGAGGTGAAAAACACGCTGGTAACTTTCTAGTAGCCAAATAATTTTCCATGCCTGCAAACCATGGGGTATTTACGGAGAGGGAAAATATATGTTCATATGGAAAACTATCATCAACAACAATACTATCACCCACATGATTAATGCACGAGATAAAATAAGCTACTAAGTTCTCTTTTCCAGGTCAGTCAAGGACGATTATATTGAACTCTTGTAATAATAGGAGCCACCTAGTTACTCGACCATTGGTAATGGGTTTATTCATGAGAAATATAATGGCAGAGTGATATGTATGTACAAATACCTCATATCATGTGATATAATGGTGAAATTTATCGATGGCATGGACAACTATCAATAATTCCTTTTTAATAACTATATAGTTTAACTCGGCAAGGGACAAGTTCTTACTCACAAAGTAAATGGAATAGGATTTTTGGTCTTATTTTTGTCCTAATACTCCTCCTATTTCCGTATCGAAGGCATCAGTGGATATGTGAAATGGAAGGGCCCAATTGGGTCCCATAAGAACTGGTGCCATAAATAATTTATCTTTTAGAGTTTCAAAGGTGGTTTGACACTCGTCAGTCCAAAGAAAATCAACATCTTTTGTAAGAAATCCAAACATGGGTGCAACAATATTTGTAAAATTCTTAATAAATCGTCGGTAGTATCCATCATGTCCGAGAAATATTCTTACCTCTTTTTGAGTCTTTGGAGGTGGAAGTTTGACGATTACCTCAATCTTAGGAGGATCCACTTTACTCCCTTCAGATGAAACATGATGCCCTAAGACTACTCCTTCAGTCAATAACATTTTACACTTTTCATGACTTAAGGATAGATTCATTTCTTGACATATGATAAGTAATTTCTTTATATTATCTAGGGATTCCTGATAAGTACTACCATATATTGTAAAATCGTCCATATACAGTTCCACATAATCATGAATGAGGTCAACAAATATACCTACTACTGCTTGTTGAAATGTGGCAGGAGAATTACACAAACCAAATGGTAAGAGCCTATAGGAATAGGTGCCCCAAGGACAAGTGAAAGTAGTCTTGTCTTGATCCTCAGGTGCTATGAGAATTTGGTTGTATCCGCTATATCCATCCAGGAAAGAAAAGTATCGCTTACCTGACAAGGTATCCAATACTTGGTCAATGAAGGGAAGAGGGGAAAAATCCTTAAGAGTGGCCTTATTAAGTTCCTGGAATTCGACACAAATTCTCCATTTCCCTCTTACTTTATTTGGAACCACTACAAGCGGGGATACCCATTTACTGTCATAGATTGGATAAATAAAACCGACATTCAATAGCTTATGTATTTCTTCCTTTACTATATCCTTTAGTGCATGATTCATCCTTCTCTGGAGTTTCCTAACAGGTGTTACTTCTGCCTAGGTATATATGTGATGAATGCATGTGTTGGGGTGCATACCCTTCATATTAGTATATTCCTAGGTGAATTCCCACGATTGTTCTTTAAGGACATTTACTAACTGTTCTTGTTGATCTGCATCTAGTCCGGAATTTATATCTAGGAATTTCCCCAGACTAATCTCATAAGGAATGGTATAAGATGTGGCAGTTTAATCTATCTCAAAAATAAAAGATGTTGAAGAAAAAGTTGATGGGTCCAACTATTCCTAAAATTGTTCACCAAACATGTACTCAAATTGAGGAAAATATTGTGGAAAATAAAGACATGTGATTGCAGAAATAAATTGATTTAGTACATTTTTCGTTGTTTGCTCCTGAAGTGCCCAGGAATGATCACTAGGAAACACAGGTTCTTCCTAGTTATCATTCTCATATGGACATTCAATCCATCATAAATTCTCCATAACAGGTTGATATGGTGGGTATATGGTAAGATTCTGTATAGAAAGTCCATTAGAGATGGTCATTTCACTTTCTATACATCCAATAAATGCATTAGATGTGGTCAACCAAGGTCTTCCCAAGATAACAGGATGCCCTTTAGCAGAATCCTTTGAATGAATGACAAGAAAGTCTATTGGATATTCCCATGGTGCTAATGTAACTATGATATCATCCAAGATTCCTTCAGGTATAACTTTTGTCTTATCTGTTAATTCCAAAATAGTTTCGGTAGGTCTAAGGAGGGGTTTCAACTGTAATTCCTCTAAGGTAGTAACAATGATAACATTAATGGCTTCCCTCAGGTCTATGGGAGTATTTATTATGGGAACCTTATTAATGGTTATTGTTACTACGGGGTTCCCTAGGTTTTCATACTTTGTGACCCTCGTCTACTCTGATATGTATTCAGACAATTCTCCTATCAAATGTACTATTGGAGGATCTTTTCGTTTCCTACCTGGTTTCTTGATACATAATTATTTGACCACCTTACTGTAAATTGGAATGTCCTTTATGGCTTGTAACAGGGGAATTTTGACACAGATATTCTTGAATTAATTTAAAATGTCAAATTCCGGTTGAATCATTGGTTTCTCAATTACTAATCTTTCTGGATAAGGAGGGGATTTTGTAATATGTGAAGATTCACTTTGAGGAATATTCTATTCTTGGTCTTTAGGGATAATAACATATTCTCACTTAGTATCATCCATGGGTTGTTCGGGAGTTTCATATTATTATTCTTCCCGGATGACCTCGTAAGGCCTCTGTCTATCCAAAACTTTTCCCGACCTTAGTTGAATCTCATGTAATGGAACAAGAGAAATAACATATGTCGGGAAGGTTTGCAGCTCAACATTATGAAGAGGTTAAGCTAGTTTGTTATTCATGTTAGGCACCGGTTGTGCTAGTAAAAATGTTGGTCTTGGGGAGCTTGAATTTTGAAATTGTTGGGGTTGTTGTGGAATAGGAGGTAAAGGTGGGGGAACAAAACTTGGAAAAATTTGCTAGATGTTCAGTGGAAACTGTGGGTAATGATGAGTGGGAATAGGAACATGTGGAGCCTGAGTGTTTCCTTAGGTATTCCCTCCTATCCATCCTTGTAGCCAAGGGTGGTGTGAAGCATACTGTGGAGACCAATTTTTCCAATTTGGTGAGTTCCATTGTTTTGGTTGTTGATAATAAGGTGGAACTTGAGGTGGTAGATCCTATTGTTTAGGTTGAATACTACGTTGCCATCGCCTCCTATGTACATAGGAAGATTCCCCAGGATCCCCACTTATGTAAATGGCTAATAAACTGGGCAATGATGGACATTTTTCAGTTGGGTGGTCTTTAGTACAAAATCCACAAATTGAAATTTTGTCTAATGGTCACTCCCTTGAGGAATGCTTCCTCCTGTACCTTGGAAAACATATGCACATTGTTTCATTCTCTTCCTCCTATTTCTTCTTAATATTTAGAGTGTCCAACTGGGAACCTATTTTACTTAGGATATTGGTTTTTAATTTCTCCAATATTTTTCCTATATCTACCCTTTTAATACCACCATAACTAATTGCCTTTAGGTTTATACTATAAGGATCCCGAACACTCTTCCCAGTTTTGTCCCTACTCCTTGAGTAATTTCTACACATTTTAGTGATTTCAATGAATGGTTTATGGGAGATGTCACCTGATTCCATCAGGTTAAGTGTCTCTAGATATTCTTCCAAAATTCCTTTAAGGAAAAAAGTCTTGACTGCATCATCTGGAAGGTAATGGTATTTCGATTTCTGCGAGGTATAAGAAAACCGTTCCATGTAATATTCGAGACTCTCATCCTATAACTATTGAATTTTAAAATTATCATTACGAGAATCCTTGGATTTTTAATATTCTTGGTATTTCTTAAGAAATATAACTTTCATATCTTCCCAAGACCTAATATCAGACTCTCCTAACCCCATGAACCATCTTAGTGCAGAATCCTTGAGAGTGGCACGAAAAAGTTTTAATTTATGGGCATATTGCAAGTAGTTGTAGCTTCTACAAAATATTTCAATCTCAAATAGGAAGGTATTTGGGTCTTCACTGCTCTAAACATAAAAGGTGGGAAGTGTAGAGAGTGGAATGTTCTTCATGTTGAAATTTTGTGTGGTATCCAAAATTGGAAACCCAAAGGTGGTTTATGTTTGGTTCCCAACTTATTCTCCCTCATCATGTATCACATGGTTGTGGTCCTCATGATCATCCATACTGATTTCATTCCCAAAAAGAGAATACCTGAATGGTTTTATCCTTGAAGATAACAAAGTGTCCCAAGGTTCTTTTCCAGGAAGGGTATCCCTTCGATAGGAAGATTTATCTACTATTTGGAAGTCCGAGACTTTACTTGAGCCTATTCAAACTATTGGTGCCAAAGTTGTTTTTTAAACTCGGGATAAAATTGTATTGGCTAAAATGAAAAAAAGAGAATTCACTTGTTCAACGTCAATTATATCTACAATGCTAGAGTCCCCTTATGGTGGTGAAAATGAAAAGATTGTGTTGGTTGGTTCTGATGAAGGCTCGAGTGGTCTTTCCTCCTGTCCCACTACTGTTGATGTTTCAATTTTCTGCTCCATAGTTTCCCTAGTTTTGGTCTCTTCAGAGACTTCTTTATCTCTTTGGGTTGAGCTATCCCTGATTTTTCGGTATCATTCTGCGAAGTTTATGGGTGGAGTTCTCATTCCTCCAAAAAAGTTAGAAGGAACCTTGATCGAAATTTTTGGTTTGGTTTTCATATATCTATCCTTTGGTTCCCTAGTTTTGTTCATGAAAACAATAAAAAAAGAAAAACTACCATTGGGTTTGGGGGAACCTGCTACAATAGATGCATAGGTTCTTACCTCTCATCTTAAAGTTCCCTACTATAGCAGGAAAAACCCCTACGGACTACACCAGGGTTCTAAAGTGCAGGCAGAGCTAACCGTCTAAAGTCTCCTACTTTTCAAAACTATCCCGACATTACCCCACAATCATACATAAAAGACAAAGTGTAGGGATCCAGTAGGCATACCTTAAACTCTACATCTGGTGTCAATACCTTTTCACTTAGTTGTTTCTTGACTGGAGATCTCCTCCCAAGGCCAACCTGCATTCACCAAAAGACAAAAAAGAAACTACAAGAATGCATTCTATATATGGATTAGTGGGTTAGACATCATAACAAAAAATGTAAACAAATCACAAAGATTTAAGACATCATTTGGCGGGACGAAAAAAGAATTTCTTTATATTAATCTCACAAAATTCATTTACAATATGAGACCGACAGCTACTCCTCGAACTCGGTCCTGGGCTCCTCTTCACCGTGCACCAACTTCTTCCACGTATTCTTCTCCTCTTCAGTTCTCTCTAGGGAAATGGCAAGGGTTTGCAATGGAGGAAGAAGGAATTTTGACTCAACTCACAATGTGGTTGCAAAATATTGGGGAAAAGGGGGAATACTGAAATGGGAAGAGTTTATATGCTCTCGTTCTTCTCTTTGGAATGGGAACCCAACACCTTCTGTTATAGGCCAAAAATCTAGGTATTCGGTTGGGTGACCGGCCATAGGCGGTCGAATGATTAGTAACGGACCAAAAACCCGTATCCCTTTGAAATTTTTTATTTTTCACACTTTTTGTGAGTGTACATGGGTTGTAATGGTGTAGCTAGTGTATGTACATGGGCAGTAGTGATGCAGGGCATGTACATTTTCAAAGAAATGGTTTTTCAGAAGATTTGTTCAATGATGGCTTGGCAAAAATAACAAGTAAGATGGCCTGATGCCATATATGCATGTATTGTGCAATTTAGGGTTATAAAAGATGCCCCCTAATGTATGAGGTCAGAAGATCATTTGGTGGCTGAAATACATTACAAATCTTCACCAAGGTATGAAGTGAGTGAGCCCAGAGACCAGAGTTCGGGAGGTGCCATCTGCAACATAATAATTTGTCTCACCGAGGCGGGCATACCCATGCTCGGGATGAAATAAAATCATGGATGTCAATCAAATACACTGTAGATCCATGTCATATAACTATATAAAGTGTAGCCGCGAGCAATACACAGTGGATATACATCACAAAATCAAAATATATACATGTGTAGTATCCATCTTTAAGAAGCTAATGATGCCCGATGGCTGGAGATGAGGCCTTCAGAGCTCGAGCAACAACTTCAAGATCTTCAAAACTTGGGTAGGAGTGTAATATCAATGTAGAACTTCACTACCCAGAGGTCTTCGACGGCTCATCGGGAATAGACAAGAGGATATCGGTGATCAGGCAGAGAACTTCATTGATTTTGAGAAAGGACTTGATTGGAATTTTGGGGTGGTCGGGCATGAGGACAAGAGACAAACTGCAGAAGGGCCAACCCAAGTTTAGTAAAACTTCTCTTGGACAAAGGCACAACAAATTATGAGACTCAGGTAGCATGGCATTGAAATAAGTTCACGATGTGGGAGGCAACGCAAACTCTCCATATGTTTGGAAATATAACCAAATGGAGGAGGACACGACTCTATGTAGCGAGAACAACTTCCTAAGGTCATATTGAATCCTAGATCTTGACGAACAAATGAAAGGATGTGCTTTGTCCAAGGGTGACTCATTGTGCTTCCAATAAAAAGAAAATACTTTTCCCTTCCTCCTTTTGGGGTATATTTGATTTTTTTGTCTTTTTCAATAATTTTGGAAAGCTTGAAAAAGAATAAAAGAATGCTACGTTACAAAGGAGGAACGAGTGTCACAGACATACTAGTTCCAAGTGCAAGGAACATACTAATGCTCAGAGCAAGGAGACATATGTAGGAAAAGGACACTCAGGAAAAATCCTCCATGGGTCAAGGTGTCAAGACGCAAAGGCAAAGTGATACAAGGCTTGCGTATAAGGCATGCTTCAGATGGTTCATTTGAGAGTAACATGGAGTCGACATTAGGCCAAAGACGCAGGAATGCAAATGCGATTAATAAGCCACAATGATAACTTCCTTCGATGTAATTTTAATGAGCCCAGAGAAGGTAATCTCAACGGTTTTTTCATTTTTAGAGAGTCTGAAAAAGAATAAAAGAAGACTCCATTGGGGTACCTTTTCCGAAGGTAGTCTAGTTGGTTCGAAAAAGGGGTAAACTAGCACCGAAAATACATCTATTCAAAACCATTTTAACTAGTGTGAAAAAGACAAGATCACTCGACAATATTTTCAATTTTAAGGACTCTGAAAAGAGCTTAACTATGGACTCCGTAAGGGATGTTCTTCTGGACCAATTTAACGAGTGTGAAGAAACAAGGTCACTCGACCATATTTTCAATTTAACGGAGTCTGAAAAGAGATTAACTATGGAGTCTGTGGGGGTTCCTTTTTCATAAATTTAGTCCGTCAGGCCCGGAAAATGGTTAAAATTATACTTGAGAATAGTCTTCTAGTGAACTGAAGCTCCTAGAGTATACCTTTGTTCGTACAGTTGACCGTCTGGACCAAAAAAGGGGTAAAATACTGCCAGACATATGTGCCTTCAAATTTTAGTTTGGCGACTGTGAAGGGAAACAAGATCGCTTGGAAATCTTTTCATGTTTAAAGAATTTGAAAAGGGCTTAAAGAAGACTAAAGGAAACTACGAATCATGTATGAGAATGGTTTAGGTAGGGCCCACTTCTAGGCTCATACCAAGAGTATCTTTCATGGTCAACTTGGAAAGTCTCCCAAAAGGGAAGAATACATAAACCACGATGTAAGTCCTCCCATGGTATAGAAACTGTAGTCATGGCTTCAAGGATATCCTCATCTGAAGGAAATTCAAAATCTGAGAAATCACGCAAATGAGGGTCGACAGTCCCAAAGGGTGAAGTAAACTGACCATATTCCATATGACGATGGAGGCTCTGGCTAGGAATGGTAGAGTCTATCAACAGAGAATCACAAGAACTAGGGCTTGAGGATCTACAAACAGTGAGATCAGACTCAGAAGAAGAGTCAAGATCACTTGGACCAAGAGGGGGAAGCAAGGGATCCCATGCCCCCATTATATAAACCAATGGATCAATTGCTGAGATGAACACTCGAGAAGGCAAACATGATTGCACAGGTTCCTACTCAGAAGAAATTGAACATCGAGGATAAGACGCCGCATAATTAACCCATGGTGGGGTAGAGTCTACACTAACACTAGGAACATATAAAGGGGCATCCTGAACTAACGTCGAATTAGGATGGTGATTATCAAATTCCAACTGATCGATAGTGACAATGATTCCATTGTGAGGGAAATGCATAAACCGGAAGAGCATAGACACCACAATGTTCATAGAATATACATAGTCACACCCAAGAAGCATATTGAAATCTAACGGGCCTTGCACCACTATAACATCAACAAGGACAGTCTTCCCACCTAATGAGATAGGTAGCGGAGGAAGAACCCCCAAATATTCACTAGGACGTCTGTCAAAATCCAATAGCTCATGTGAAGAAGACACAAGCTCGGGAGATCCCAAGACTTTCCAAACCAAGGAGGATAAAATACTTGCAGAGGCTCCTTCATCCACAATACATCGATAAATGTTTGTTGAATTAACTTTAACCCTTATTTGAAAATGTGTAGAAGAAGTAAGATGAGGCTCAACAAGGTCATTCCAATCAAAGGAAACCATCCTAGGGCTTGGAGGGGGTGTACTTGGGATGAGCTTAATGCCCCCTTATTTTGACAGTACTGAACTGGAAATGCTAAAAATATTGTCAGTAGACACATCACTCCCCAAGAGAAGAGTGGGATTAGCCAAAGACTGCATCGGCGTGACCACTTTGGTAGATTCAACACTCTCCAAGAGAAGAGTGGGATTAGCCGAAGACTGCATCGATGTGACCACTTTCTCAACCAATGCCTAGATAGGCTGTGAGGAAACCTCAGAAGACTCAGAATCAGAAGATCTTGTAGACAGGGACCACAATCTTTGTACCTCTAGAATGCCAGGGCACAAATGAGTAAGGTGATAACCCTTGCAAACCTTACAAGGGAACTTAGGCTTACATCCTATTCGTCTAGTTTTATCAACAAAATCAATGCCCCCAACATGACTAGCAATGGCTAGTTCCACATCTCCAACATGACTTGCAGAGGTTGGTGATGGGTCGATAACATGACTCACAAAGGCTACAGACCTATTGCCAGTATGACTAGCAGTGACTAGACTTTTTCCCCAAGCATGACTTGAAGAGGCTTGGTGCTTTCCCCCAGCATGAATTGCAGATGCTGGGTGCTCGTCTTCAACATGACTTGCAAAGGTTGGTAATTTCTTCTTCCTATTCTTCCTCTTTCTACTTCATTTAGACTTTCGGTTACTAGTAACTGTGCTTTCACCAGAGGCGGGAGAAGGAGGAGGAGAAGACTTTTTTGACGAAGGAACATCAACATGGTGCCCATGATATAAGGTGCTTAACTGAGAAGCATCAAGATAATTCGAGACATTTGGAATGGTAGCCAACCAAACTGGTTGTCCCACATTCAACCCAGGAATGTACAAAGTGGCCATCAGAGGGACACCAACGTTTCTGAAGAAAGGAAAAGAAAAAGAATCCCCTTGTGAGGAGGTTCCTTGGTTGGTATCATCTGGAACCTTAGCCATGAATATCCTATGCACAGGTTCTCCCTTTGCGGGATCGTTCAAGTCCATAAAATTCTCACACACTGACTCCAAGGAACCAGTGTTATAAAAGAAATGCCTATAGAGAGGTGGCTCCACATTTCTAAGTGGAAGACCAAAACTTCCTCACTACCGACGAAGTGGGCGGTCTACCACCCTAGGTCAGAGACCCAAAGAAATGACTGAATAACTCACTATGGAAAACTAGGGAGCACAGAGCACACACTAGAAAAACTCCTAAAGGAAAATCAACCAGACCACTATCTAGTAGCAATAACAGTTACGCTAGCCAACACTAGAGAAACTTACGGGTGCAAGTGCAACTCGAACACGAAAGAACCCTTCGGGTATAATCTGCAAAGTGTGGCTTGACGTCTTCCCTAGGTACCGCGATAACCCCCACAGTCACTTGTGCAAGTCCCTAAAATAAAGGAAACTAGGTTTCCAGCTCCTAAAAAGTTACCAGGAGGGTACAGTCGACAGTCGGGTGGACCGCAATGAGAAGGGTATCAAGCCTGAAACCTATTGAGGGTATCGAAAGCAAGTGGTCTGGAAGACAATTGAGTACCTCGAACGGATTCGAGATCCATGAAGCTCCGTGGAAAATGCAATCAACAAAATCCCAAGACAAGTCCTCTATATGTGTTCCCCACTACGCTTGGTCCAAATTTGGAGGGGTTATCTTCGCTACCTTTTCTCACGCGACCTCGTGTTTATCCCCTGTGTTAGAGGGGGGTCTCAGATAAATTTCACGTTTACTAGACTTATTACACTCCCTAGAATTGACTCTAATGTTTGCTTTTAAATCCTTGAAGAGTTTCTTCTCCAACCTAAATCAAGGCTCTAGCCTAGACTAGTTGATGGACCCTACAAACATAATGTCTAGTAAATTTTAATTTTAGCGTTTATTTTAAATCTTGATTTACACAAATGGTACGGTAGTGCAACTGATGTTGTTAAGACTCTTGCGAAAAATGAAACTTATAAGAACACTAGCAAAGAAGGATTATCTTTCTTATTTTTCTTTTGAAATGCTTTTAAGATGAGAAGAAAACACAACACTATGCTAATTTCTTTTTCTTTTTCCAAATAACAATGCAAATCAAATGCCAAGAAAGAGACCTAACAAACTAAGTTATTTTTTTACATTTTATTCCAATCAAAGCAGAAATAACAAAAGATTCTAAAAGAAACTGATGATTTTTTTTTTTTAAATGCAACTCATTTTTCTTAAAATTTCAAGCTAAAAATAAGTTAAAATAAAAACTAGGAAACACAAGAAATATTTTTAAAAAAGACAAGAAAAATGACATCAAACTGAGGCTAAAGACTGTAACAATAGAGACCAGGACTAGATCAAGAAAACCACTGAGAAGTATGGGTTCAATCAGGGAAGAGGATGACTGCCTCTTCTTGAAAAAAAAATATTTTCCTGACACAGGCACACAACTGATACTTCATCAGCCTGCATATGTATGCGGGTTGTCCAAAGGTAGGGTGCATATGTACGCGTGCAGACCCACTACAGGCCGCATTCACCTCTGTAATTTCTTAAAAAGAAAACTAACAGTCAAGGCTGACAAGGCAGGGAATACTGGTATGGAAGACTAGAATCCCTTAAAGACTCAGAAACTTATAGAAACTAAAAAAAAAAGAAGCAATGAAACCAATTTAAAGCACCCAAAAATATATCCCCTAAAAACCCTAGAGTTTCCCCAGTATGGTCACCAATTATGCTATAACGGGAAAAAACCCTACTGACTACACCAGGGTTCTAAAGTGCAGGTAGAGCTAACCGTCTAAAGTCTCCTACTCTTTACAACTATCCCGACATTACCCCACAATCATACATAAAAGACAAAGTGTAGGGATCCGGTAGGCATCCCTTAAACTCTACGTTCGATGTCGACCCATTTGTGCTTAGTTGTTTCTCGACTGCATATCTCCTTCCAAGGCCAACATGCATTCACCAAAAGACAAACAAGAAACTACAAGCATGGATTCTATATATGGATTAGTGGGTTAAACATCATAACAAAAAATTTAAACAAATCACAAATATTTAAGACATCATTTGGCGGGATGGAAAAATTATTTCTTTATATTAATCTCACAAAAGTCGTTTACAATATCAGACCGACAATTGCTCCTCGAACTCAGTCCTGGGATCCTCTTCACCATGCACCAACTGCTTCCATGTATTATTCTCCTCTTCAGTTCTCTCTAGGGAAATGGAAAGGGTTTGCAATGGAGGAAGAAGGAATTCTGGCTCAAACTCACAATGTGGTTGAAAAATATTGGGGAAAAGGGGGAATACTAAAATGGGCAGAGTTTCTATTCTCTCATGATTCCCTTTGTAATGGGACCCCAACACCTTTTATGGGCCAAAAATTTAGGTATTCAGTTGGGTGACCGGCTATAGGCAGTCAAATTATTAGTAATGGCCCAAAATCCCGTATCCCTTTGCATTTTTTTATTTTTCGTGCTTTTTGTGAGTGAACGCGGGATGTAATGGTACAAATAGCATATGTACATGGGCAGTAGTGATGCAGGGTGCATACATCTTCAAAGAAATGGTTTTTCATAAGAGTTGTTCAATGATGGCTTGGAAAAAATAGCAAGTAAGATGGCCTGATGCGAGGCATGCATGTCTGGTGCAATTTAGGGTTATAACATTCCCCCACCACCAAAATAGTGCTAATGTTAAAAAATAATCTACTTCCTAACTATTTTCTACCTTGATACAACTCCCCGACAACGATGCCAAAAATGATGGGTATTCTATATGTATTAATTCCCTCAATTAAATTGTCGACCTTGGGTAAGTAAACTTAGAGTTGTGGCATAGTTGAGCCAAGGAAGAAATTAAAGATAATGGAAATATTGACTAGCTAAGGAGATGGTTTACCTTAGGGATCAACAATCTTTTCAATTTAAAATTCTACTTTAGAAAATGACTTTTAAAATCTATTCAAACAACATACTCTATGCTAAATATACAAAGCAACCTTTAACTAATGAGTTTTAAGCAATTCTAGAAATATGAACTATTTGATCTATCTCTAAATAAGAAAATAACAAGTAATCTATTTCCGAGCTATTTAATCTACCTCTCAATGAACAAGCAAGTAAGAAAGTAAGCAAATAATATGTTAAAACTATCTTTATAGGTGAACTATATTCTTAAAGTAAAAACTCACAATTATTTCTATGTTGCAGAGAATAAACACTAATCTACCTAACTGAAAGTAGGAGTGTTGTGACAATATTCAAATGTGATGATTGTGTCTACGATGGAAAATGACATCATGATGGCATCAATATACTAATGACAATTCAAGTGGAATTAACTGAATGCTAACTTCTATAGAGAAATTCAAAGTATGGATAAGGAAACCTATAAAAAGTTTTTCCATCATAAAAGCAACATTAGATGTTATTGGAATCCATATAATCTTTAAACATTTTGCAGAATAGATTCAACATCAATCATTCACTCTATCACACTAATAATGGAAAATACTCTGTTCAAAATCACTAATTCAAGCAAATCTACAAACTCATAATTAACACTTAATCATAAATTATAATTCAAATTCATAACTAAGATAACATTGAAAATCATAACTTAAAATTAACTAAGCTACCATTGAAGATCATAACCCAAAATCAACTTCTATCCTATCATGTTGATGCTATAGAAAAGATTAACAAGTTAAGAAAACCTAGAGAGAGTATTTGAAAACCACAACTTGATAAATTAATACTATCTAAATAACTACTCTGCAAAGTGATTTACAACTTTATGAAACAAAGAGAAAAATATATAATTAAACAACTTCTACACAAGTGAACTACAACCTACAAACAAAGTGTTAAGAATCAAAATATAAACAATAAAATTGGACGTCCACACACGCTCTGTGACATACACACAATTCATAAAATGAGTTGCAAATTAGAGAAGATATATAGGGATGTGAATTAAACAAGGAATCTAAAATTAAAAAGATATACACAATGAATGGAATTTAAACAAGCAACCTCGAAATTGAAGAGGTGTGAAAGGAAATTATACAGATGAAAATACATACTGATATAAAAACTACCCAGACCACTGGTGGCCCCCCCAAAAGGTTGTGGAAATACTTCAAATGGAAAACACAGTCACTCAGTTAAAGCATCATTGGCATTAATCATTAAAAATAGAGTATACAACAAAATGAATATAATGTTTGTGTATAAAATAAAATTCATGTCTTCTTATTTGCATAGGAAGTAGTATTTATAGATTATTACAGATCTTGATAGGTCCACCATTGGAAGGGTTGACACTCTCTAAAAACAGTAATTAATTAAATTCGTTTTAACGGAAAGCATATTTCTTAACAGCCTCGTGCGCTCCACTTAGCAGTCGCTGCAAGTACCCAAGTCTAGATGTGTCAAGCTCCATAACTACAGGGCATGAGTGGGCACAAAACCCATGTTCCTGATTTGTCCATCAAATCTCGTCGATGTGCTAACTGCCAGCTCCTATGTGCTCTGAGTGCCAGATGGAGTGCTAGATGGAGGTCTGGATGAAGGACTAGACGAGGGACTGGATGGAAGGTCGGATCGCAATTTCGACCTGTTGGAATAAAACAAGAAATGTTAGATAATTATAATCAATCCACTGAAGATGAATTAATCATCAAACCATTGCAAAACGATGATTATACATACCTCGTGGTATTCCATGTCGAATTGATGCATAAAGCTTTGATAATACCTTTAAAAATGGCTAAATAAGAGCATAGAATGTATAATTTTCATATGAAAAAAGGATTTGGTCATTGGAAAAATAGTCACAACATTGAACCAACACTTGCCTTTGGAGGTTTTTCATATCTCTGTGCATCTGAGCAATACCTGCTCTTCCTCTTCCTCTGTTATCCATCTTCCCACTCTGATACCAAATGATGTAGCCAAAGCCTGAGATTCATTCACAAGATAAAATAAACCATGAAAACATAGGAGAATGGAAAAATAACTCTCTTTTATTCCTTCTCCATCCCAACAATTACATTTGAAGTTCAACCTGTTATAACTACTATTTGGGATTTTTGAAAACAACTAATTTTATAAAAAAAACATTGTTTTAGAAAAACAACTAATTTAGAAAATTCTCGCATGTCTGTAAAAATGACCACTAACTAGGAGCTAACTAGCGTGACATTATTTTTCAACTCACATTTTTCATTAATCTCATATACTAAGAGATAATTAATAATTGAAAAAGTAAAAATTCTTGTAAAAACACTAAAACCCCAATTTGAGGCCTTCTATGAAGGAATTTGGCCCTGAAAAAGTGTTGAAATGATGTCCCATCGGGTAGATCCTAACGGAATGGCAGTGAAATCTTTGAGACACAACTTTTTTTATGGGACCTAAATCCCCTGACTCAACAACAGGAACCAAACCCACCACCAAGGCCTAATTAGACTTTACAACGTTTGGAGTGGAATGGTTCTCCAGATCTTGCGATCTGGCCGAATTATCGATGGGCTTTGTGTTTCCTGGTGAAGGCTCTTCCTTCAGTTAGGACAGTTCTTTTTTTGTATTTATCTTGGGTGGGGATGGTGTAAGAGATGCAATCCAGTATAAACCAACTTGACAAATAATAGGACATAAGTTTTAACTGGTGGGAAGAGGTCGAGCTTGGGATAACCCGTTGCTCAAACATGCATACAATGATTCTATGCCACAGGGCCTAGTACTAATACATTAACCAAATGAGCACCCAATTACTTTCTGACAAAAACTAATTAAAAGAAATAAAACACATATGTAATCAAGATCACGGTAAGCAAAATAATTCATCTATCATAACATTCATCACATAACAACACAACGATTTATCTTCATCATTAAAGCAAAGAACATCAAAACATTGCACCAGATAACTTGACAACAAAATTAATTTCTCTTACTCATTTACTACGCCATTCATGGAATAGGAAAGGAAATAATTCTTCTCCAACTCCAATCACATACATCTGATGAAAACAACTTGTCTTTGGTCCAGAAGGACTTCTCAATTCACAGCAGTCTCAAAATAATTATCAACAACCAAAAGAAAGAGTTCTTACAACAACCATCAACCCTTGACTAGACGGTCGATGTCTCTATTTATAATATAAAATTCAACCGAAATTAATGGCTAAACACAGTTCAAGCCACACAAAATTTGACATGTGGTGTGATCATGCAACAACTTCTTTAACATTCCACTCGAGATGTCTCTTTAAAAGGGTAACTTATTTCATACTCATACCATCTGATAAACAAATCTTCATAGGTTTGGGCCCATGGGAACCTGTGTTGTTCCATAGGGGAAACATATACTCCTATGATATCCACTGCATGCGCTCGGTACTTCACAAAACTGAAGTTCAACTGTTGTAGTATGACCCGAGCTCTGATCGGGTGTTTTGCGAATTGTTGCACTAGCCCTGGTTTTGCATCAGTGAACGTCATGCACTCTTTGATCCATAGCAATTCCTACTCAACATGTATCTTGAGCACACTTCTCAGGTCGATTAATTCATCGGGGGTACCGAACTCAAGGAGACTGACATCCTTCATTACTTTATTAATTTTACCCCAGTGTTTCTGGCACTTGGCCCATTGCTGTTGGATTTCTAGGTGTGGGTCCCGAGACATCTTAGCCCAGTACTCGACAATTTTCTTCATGCGTTCGAGGCTTATTTTGCTTACTAGCCAAATGCCATGTCTTTCCTATTCTCAGCCTTTCTAAACCACCTCAATGTATTTGAGTCTTTCCACTGCTTGTTGTGCCTTTTCGTTCCATCGCTCCATCTCCTTACACATTGAGAGTGCCATGAGAGTGTCTTCTTGGAACTTGGCTATGTTTGTGGTCAATAGGTACCTTTCTTTCTTGAACTCATTGTAAACTCCATTGTAATCACTCCTCAGATACACAGTGGTCTGTGTAGTGCTTTTGTATACTCGGCCAAATGGAGAACATGTTCGAGCTCCATTAGGGTGGAAGCTAATTCCTTTTCATCCTTCTTGGCTCTATCTTGGGTGGCATCAGAGAGGGCTCTTCCCACACCAATCAGTTTAGATGAAAAGACATCTGATGTGTTGATTAAGCTCTCCTCTGTGGTTACTAAGATGGAGTTATCCAAGGTGATCCTTCTCTTTTTTGTCGTCCTTTGAACAATGGCCTTTCTCTTTTGATCATAGGAGATCGTGTAGATGTCTGCTACTTCATCTACCATGTCTGGTATCTGTTGGTCACCCCATGTGAGGTTGTTTCCCAGGATTCCCGTGGTGTATATTTGTTCGAGAATGGGCTCTCGGACTTCCTCGTTCAGCCTTGTAGATCCAACTTTTGTTTGTTTCTCGTCAGAGATTTGAGTATTGGGTAGAATAGAGGTATCGAGCCTAGACTCATTACTTACTTGCTAGTTGTCCATAGAACTGTCGACTTCCTATTGCAGAGGTTTGTCACTCGGGCATGTATTTGTTTCCGATTCATCGGACTCCCTTGTTGCGAGATCAACTTCATCTTTTGTTTCCTTTTCTGGGACCTCCTTGTTCTGAACTTTAGGACTTTTGGAAGAGGTGTTTTTGGGACCTTCTTCTTCTTGGATGTTCACTGGGGTACCATGAGAGGGTTCTAGGCTCTTGTCGTCCCTGTATATATGTATAAGTGTGCTCAATGGATTAGGCAATTGTGTTTCTATTGATACCCGACTTGTCTCTGGTTGAGTTGTTCCTCCTTCCGAGGGATTAATCGGGGATGTTGTAGATTCAAGATTGCCTGACCCGTTGGTGTCATCGGGAATTGTGGGACCAGGATCACTTGGCTCTGTCAGGACTCTTTGGACAGTAGTTGAAATCTCAGGACTTATGACAAGATGTCAGTTATCCTGTATCCTCTTCATTAGTAGCTGAGATTGCTGGTATAAAAGTGCGCCCCTTTATTGTGTAGTCTGATCTTCGGGGGGATCCCTGGTTTGTACCGAGGATTCATGATGAGCTCTCGCAGCCTCAACGTCTTCTTTGGAATTGCTTATTCCTTCATCCAACTCATATGTTGCTGCCTCTTCCAGGTGTCGACTAATTTCTTGAACTTCCTGATCTAAAAACGTTGCATGTTCTTCATATCTCATAGCTCTAAACCTGGTTCCTCGAGGATCATCTTTCCTGGATGCCACTACATTCCAGTGTTGAGAGTCCTCAGTGAAAATTCCATCCTCGAACCGGTCATGGGCATAGGGCCAACAGGATGATACCTGTGACGCGTTTTGTAAGACCAACCCCTTGGGATTGTGCTTGCGAAATTGATCGGTTTGGAACCGAAATTCCAATTGACCTAGCCCAAGTTGTTTAGAATGTGTGGTGTCTTTGACCATGCAGATGCCGATATGAAACCCATATGGTATGAAAGCCCACTTCTTCTATTTTACTAAAGTTGCATTGTATCAATGCAAGATGGTTTGATAGAAAATTTCTCCTAACACTAGCCAGTTAGGAACATAAATGGGCAATAGGTGGGGTGCTCCTGTGGTGCCGAAAACCAAAATGTAGGTTTCCCATTCATCTAAATACCAGTGACCAATTTTGGCTATGACTTTCTTTCCCTCATTGACAATCTAGGTCATTCTCTCGTGAAGAGAAAGAAATAAATGCGTGCAATAAACTGATCACATATAATAGCATAGGATTTCTTAGACCTGTTTTCTCATAGGATGTTGAAGTATACATGGACCTCCATCTCCGAAGGGTGCCAATTCTGTTTCATCCCAGCAAAAGCGTTCCTGGCGCAAATGACATCTAGTAGATATGTGGCCATGTATAAGGTGGGGGTATCTCCCTCCTTTGGCACCTGAGCCTGTCTTATGCAGGTGCTTAGCTGTTTGGAGATGATTGCACCCCAATTGAAACTCATACCTGAAATGGTGACCGTAAAAGATATAGGCATCCAAGCCTCTGAAAACTGGGAGCAATCTTTCTCCCCATGTAACCTGCAGAGTAGAGCCATGAGATATATGTATGGTTCCCTGAGATTGGTTGTTGGGTACCAGCCAACCGTCCGATTTGTGAATTTTTTTTCTTATCTCCACCAAGACGCCAGGATATTTCTGGTATTGTGTGATGCATAGAAACTTAGAATGAAATTAGTGCTCAACGTTTCTCCAGAATCATTGATCTTGTAGTAACTTTGAACCTCTTATGGTAGGAAAATACCGATGCATTCACCGTTATCATCATTAATCAATAATTTTGGTGCATCGGTGTGATCAATGATCCATTTCAGGAGCTCAATGCAAGGGAAAATTGGAGACCATCTTGCCACCATGTGCAAATAATCCCTAAGAATATTTGGAAGGACCTCGTTGTCTAGCTTCCTTGTATCAGGATCGTTATGCGGATTATATTCGAGGGTGTTGGAGCTGGAAGTTACTCCTGGATTGCTTCCAGGAGTAGAGCCCGACGCCCATCAGTTTAATGTCATGATTTGTTTATAAGGGGTGATCAAATGGAGGAAAACTCAGAACGATATCGTCTCAACTCCAAAACTGGGCTCGGCATGCATGAACGAGTGAGGTCTTGATAAAATTCAAACAGTGAGTTGCAATAAAGGGTGAGTAGGGGGAAGACTTGCATGAGAAGGGTGCGAAGGTCTATCATAAACATCCAGTTTGTAACAGACTGGAGAAGAAAATATTTGAATGCAAGATCCTCTCACATTCAAACACAAAAGACCAGAGAATACAATAATGTCATAACAAATCCTTTATCATAACATAGCTGCAACAATCCACACGAATCCTTCGATAATGGACACTCTGGCATAAGATGAAACATAGATGGAAAAGGAGAACTGTTTGTCATAAACCAAGAAATCTCAAACACAGAGGCATAACTAGAAAACCAGAATGGTCATGAAAACTTTACAGTCGGGAGCTTCGCTCTACCATCGATAGATACAAAAATGGAGAAAACGCCTTCATATACTCGGAACTACAACAGCAGCGAAATCAAGACACTGCATTGAAGGCTTTGCGTCTGCATGGATTTCTGACAGTCAACCTCTGAAAGGTCATGCATCTTAAGTCAGACGCAATCTGACTCTTTTGACAGTTCCAACGGCGAATCGATGTGCCTTTAATTCATGGCCGTGCTTTCCCATTATGGTGGAGGTGATATCTAACCACCACCAACCGCTTCAATAACTGCTTCATCGAGATCGAGGATGACCCGGCCAACTCGACACTTCTGTAACGTGGAGGGCCTCTCACGCTGCCACCTGGAATAACTGAATGGCTTGAAGAATATGCATGGAGGCCAGCGCGGAAGGTGGGGCACGGGAACAGAGTGATGGGGACGAAACAGTGGGGGGTTGGAGTCAGAAGCGATGATGGAGAGAGAGAGGTTACAGGGGAGACACATGGAAAAAGGCGATAAGCGGAGGAGGCATGAGAGTAGATGTGATGGGCATGGGAGGCTGACGTGGAGGGAAGGAAGCATGTGGCAGGCAGTGGGTGGATGATGATAAGGAAGGGCCATCTGGACGAAAGAGTGGAGGAGGGAAGGTGACACACGGCGGTAGGGGAAGACGGTTCTGGAGGATGACATGATGGGAGGAGGGCCCACACTGGCTAAACACAGGGCAACTGAGTAGGGTGAGACTGACCCAGCGCCGTTGATCCGGGCGCGCTGATCTGGGTCGTCGGAAAGCTGCGTCTAAGATTCCGTACCCCCCCCCTCCGATTAAAGGTAGAAAGGCAGGGGGGGTCTGGAATGGTCTTCATCGCCGTTGATCCGGGCACACTGATCTGGACCGTTGGAGAGATGCGCCCCCGATTCTGGACCCCCGGCTTAAAGGTAGAAAGGCGGGGGGGTCCGGAATCCCATATGCACCATTGACCTGGGCACTACGATCCTTGCTGTCTAGACTTGGTTTTCATTTAATCGTGGGCGCATTAGCACCCCGAACTTAGGACAAGTGGGTTTTAACCCAATCATTTACATTGTAACCCCCCTTACAAGAAATATCGCTAACATTTGGCTCCATGGGGGTTAGAGTCATCCCTGTGATGCTCTAAGAACTCTTTTGTAGATTCAGTGCCTTTGCTGTTGGGCTATGGAGTCATTTATTAGTCCGAAAAACAAAAACAGAAACAATATTTACAAAAAAAAAACAAAAAGAGCCGACTGTGGCTCACAAAAAACACTTTTTTAAGAAATGCCCATTTACTGGGCTGCTAAAAACTTCTTCGCCCTCCAGATCCTGCAACTTGTAAGTATTGTTTGCAAAAACTTCAAGGATCTTGAAAGGCCCACACCAGAGGGCATAAAATTTACTGTGTTTACCCCTTTCCTGCCTGGGTGCATCCCATTTGAGTACCAGATCACCCTACTCAAATTCCTTCTTTTTTCTCTTTCTGTCAAAAGCCTGCTTGATCTTCTGCTGATGATTGTAGGCTCTGTCCATGACCTATTCTCTGATCTATTGCACTTCCACCATCTGATGAATCCTTCTGAGCACATGGTTAGGTTCTCCTTCAAAGTCCTGGAGGATATTTGCCACAGGTAAGGCGAGCTGAGTGGGGAAAACGACCTCTATTCCATAAACCAGTTGGAAAGGAGAGATGCCCAGGGATTTCTTTGTTGTCACCCGATCAGCCCAAAGAGAAAATTTGAGCTTTGAGTCCCAGGCCCTTTTATTGTCCTCCAGTAGCTTCTTAATAAGCTTGATCAAACTTTTATTGGAGGACTCTGCCAGTCCATTTCCTTGAGGATAGTAGGGAGTGGAGTGAATTAGTGAAATCTCAAAACGTTCGCAGAAATTGACCAGAGGCTTAGACCGAAAAGGGGCGGCATTGTCAGTGACAATTTTGCTAGGGCAGCCAAATCTAGCTACGATATCTTCCAGGAAGCTGATAATCACTTTGTGAGAAGTGCTTCTGGTAGGGACAACCTCTATCCATTTGGTGAAGTAGTCGGTTGCAGTCAGGATCCATCTGTGCTGGCCACTTGAGGGAGGATGAATTTCTCCGATAAAGTCCAATCCCCACTGCTGAAAAGGTGCTGAGACTACTACTGGCTTTAATGGAAGAGATTTGAGCTGTTGTTTCCCTGAAAACTTCTGGCATTTGATACAAGCTCTAATTTCCCTGCAGACGTCAGGAAATAAGGTCGAAGGATCTTGTGAGCTGTGGTCTTCCAAAAATGATGGCCTCCACAGAGACCACTATGAAAGTTGAACGTAACCTTTTGGGCTTGCTGCGGGTTCAGACACCTGAGTAATACCCCCATAGGGTCTTTCCAGTATAAAGCTTGGTCAATGAGGCAATATCTGACCGCTTTGAGCTTTAAATCTCTTGCCTTTTTGTTTTCCATCCCATCAGGAGGCCTCAACTCTTGCAAGAAATACAAGATCTACTTATACCAGGCGCATGTTGCTAGTGGTAAGGCATTTTGGGACTGCACGTGGGATGACTCAGCCTACTCGTTGATGAAATTGATTCCCAAGGCCCTGTAATTTGATTCAGCCAACAACTTGGCTAAACCCTGCCCCTTTATCAGCTTGGTGGGCTTGATTTCCAGATCGAACTCTATAATTTTGGCAATCCACTTGCCTCGTCTTCCGTCTATGTTAGGCTGTATAAGAATGTCCTTCACAGAATTCGAAGGGACATACGCAGTGATATTTGAATGCAAGACATAGACTCTGAATGCTTTGAGAGCTTTCACCAGGGCATAATCCTGCTTCTCCATGATCTCGTACCAGAGCTCTGCATCTCTCAGAGCCTTTCTAAAAAAGACAATAGGCTACTCTTGTCCTTGATCGTTTTTCTGCAGTAAGACTGCTGCTACTGTATCACAAGAAGAAAAAGAAAATATCAGGAAATCTTTGGAATAATCAGGACTGATTAGCATAGGTGCCTCAGTCAATGCTTTCTTTATCTGGACAAAAGATTCCCTGGGTTCAGCAGTCCATTTTACTTAGTTCCCCTTCCTGAGAATGGTTGTGATGTGTTTCACCAACTCAGCAAAATTTGAAACAAATCTCCTCAGAAAATTTATCCTCCCCAGAAAGGCCTGAACTTCCTTCTTAGATCTGGGAAGTGGCAGGGTCTGAAGTGCTTCCACCCTGTCCAGATCAATCCTCACTCCCTTTGCTGACACTATATGGCCCAATAGTTTTCCCTCTTGCATAGAAAACAATGATTTCTTGGGGTTTAAATATAGGCCATACCTCTGACACTTCAGGAAAACTCTTTTTAAGTGGAGGCAGTGCTCTTTATCAGTCTTGGAGAAGACTGTGATGTCATCTAGATAAATCACCACAAACTTATATTTCTCCCCGATGAAGGCTATGTCCATGGCTCGCTGAAATGTGGCTCTCGCATTCATCAATTCGAAGGGCATTTTGGCATACATGAATGTGCCCCAAGGGGTGGTGAATGTTGTTTTTTCTCGATCCTCGGGCATGACTGATATCTGATTGTATCCAGAGAAGCCATCAATCATGGATATTTTGGAAGCACCAGTGACCTTCTGCAATATGTGCTCCATGTTGGGCAGGGGATAATTATCTTTCCTTGAGCTCCTGTTCAGGTTCCTGAAATCAACGCAGAGCCTGATTTCACCGCTTTTCTTCCTCACCGGGACCAAATTGGCTACCCACTCAGAATATCTCAAGGGGACAATGATCTGGGCATCCAACAGTTTCTTCACTTCGCTCTCCATGACAGGGAGCAGCATGGGATTTATCTGTCTCATCTTCTGCTTGAATGGTTTAGCCTCTTCTCTTAGTGGGATCTTGTGCTCAATGACTGATGTGTCATACGTCTTGAGGTCTTCGTAGGTCCATGCAAACACATCAGCAAACTCCCTCAACAATTTAGTATATCCGACTCTCTTCTCCTCATCCAAATTCCTTGATAGCTTGACCAATTTAGGCTCCTCGGGTGTGCCTATATTGCACTCAGTTGTGTCAGCGTCATCACCTGAAATTCTACCCTTTACTGCCACATCATTTCCATCAAACAACCTTTCTAATGGGATTAGTCCTTTTGGTATGTGGTTGCTTGGTAGCTGAATAATCTGGTGGTCAACAATTTTATTCAGAAGCTCCTCTGGGTCAGGTTCTTCTTCAATGTCAGGATCCTCATCCATGTGTAATGCAAAAAAGTCATCAACGGATTGAAGAAACTTTTCGATCTCCTGATCATCCTCAAATACCTTCCAATGTTTGACATTGTCTGGTATAGAGGGTCTATACTTTATTTCAACATCGGATCGGACAATGGGTAGCACAGGAACTTCGAGCACACTAGATGTGAAAGATAAAAAGTCGGCTGGAGCATTTTCTTCCCTTGGAATGAAAGAGATGTTAAAAGCCAGGAAGAAATTACCAACTAGGTCCCATACATCGTTTCTGTAATTCTTGAGTCGAGGATGCTTGGCCTGATAAATGCTTTTGACCTACTGGACAATCAATTCTGCATCCCTGAACACAGCCATCTCCTTTATTTCCATTTCCTTTGTAGCTCTTAGTCCCAGAACCAGAGCTTCATATTCTACCACATTGTTGGTGACTTCGAATTCCAGCCTGTATGACAGAGATGTGGTCTCTTGACAAGGGGACACGAATACTACCCCGACACCTGCACCCATACTGGAGGAAGCTCCATCAAAGAACATATTCCAAATAGAGGTGGTCAGAGGGGGTTCCTCCTGATTAAAAATGGGTTTCTTTATGATCTGTAAAAGAGCCTCAGGGGTGTGGGTGAGCTGCAGCAAACTGGAGCCTAAATCAGTGTCCAAGGCATAGATGGGGTGATTTGCAAGATTGGATTCATCACTGATTATGTAGGCCAGTTGGGCTTCCCTATACAGTCTTCTATGCTCCCCTCCAAACATTGGAATGGTGGCGTATGTGAGATCCATATGCAAGGTTCCCCCCAGTCTCTTTATCCAAGATCTAGACAACATCATGCCAAACTTAGGGGGAACATCAGCTACCACAACATCCATGACCATACTCTTCATGGGAAGCTGAAACAAGGAAACTACAAGGTCCTTGATGACTCCCAAACATTGTACCCTCCTAGAGTCAAAGGAATAGAGGTCATGATAGGCTCGGGTGACTTCCAATCCCAACTCTTCCATGACAGTTTTGGGCATGAGGTTGTGAGAGGCCCCCGAATCCATCAAACAATTGTGCAGCACTTTGTCATGTATGTTCAGCGAGGTGTAGAAGGGAGGGGATGAATCATCTCTGTCTTCTACCATGGGGCCTAGGACAATTGCAGGCCTTTCATCTTGGAGATTTATGGAGTCTGTGAGAGGGTACGAGGCTTCAGATTTCAAAAGGTCAGAGAATCATTTTTTGAATTCCCCATGTTTAATTAACTCAGTGAGTGGCACAGGAATTCTGATCTTTTGAATCTCATGTTCGAAATTGAAAGAAGACATAGGCTTTGGGAGTTCTCTAATTTCAAGAACATGATTATGGAGAATGGGAG
>SNQJ01S0029895.1:45502-99521 GCA_010110895.2 Picea sitchensis
GGGGGGGGTCCGGAATCCCATATGCGTCGTTGATCCGGGCGCTATGATCCTTGCCGTCCAGACTTGGTTTTCATTTAATCGTGGGCGCATTAGCACCCCGAACTTAGGACAAGTGGGTTTTAACCCAATCATTTACATTCTAACCCCCCTTACAAGAAATATCGCTAACAGAGGGGTTCTTCTTTATTGATTTTTCTGAAGATCTCTTCCCAGTGAGGGAAAGTTGTCTTTTCTCCAATGCTTGCCTCTGTATCTCCGAAAGTTGGGGGCTGGAAAAAGGGCTCCTTGGTGATTTCCTTAATGATGGACACTGATTTCCTTAATGACAAACACTGGCTTGGGGGGGAACTCCAATTGTCTTGTGACTACTGGTGATGAGCCCTCTCCTACTTTTGATTCTTGCAACTTTGGCACCCTTGGCAATTTCTGGGTAGATGGCTTCTTTGGAGGAATTTTCTCTACAATAAAAAAAATCCCTTTAAAAAAACATATACAAAGCATCGTTGGGTGAGGATATATAAAATGAAGTGTAAACTGGTAAGCGGACCCATACCTATAATGCTTGCTACGATAACTGTTTAATACTTACTAGACTTTGGATGCTTCCTCTAAATCATTTAGCTCTGCTCTTATGTTTGTTCTGAATTCCTTTCTGTGCAAAATGGGATCATACACAATGACTCGAAGAGAATATAACTGGGGAGATATTTTCAGTCATATCAATTAGTTAATACGGGTAATGAATGCAAATTCAAAATAAACCACTATCATATTTATGTGGATAAGTCCAGACTAGTTGACGGCGGAGGTGTGGATGGAGATGCATTATATCGACGAGTTTAACGGTTCCTTTTGATTCTCGCACGAGTCAATAGCTAATTCGCGATCCATGAATTAACTAACAACTTTAAATGCAGCGTACCTAACACACTCAAGGGTTAACACGTCTCGTCATGTCACATCACCCGACGAATGGATCGGGGTTCGGCTAGTATCCGTGCGTTCTTACATTGATATTCTCTTTTATGAAACTTCTGACACCGATGATATCAGTGATCGGGAGAAATTTCAGGCGCACATCTTATCGGTGGGTCACTATCTTGCTAAGCTTTCATCTTCGAAAACATTTTAGGGAGTCGGCGGTCGACGATGTCACTTTTCCTTTCGCGCAATACTTACTACTACATATTTATGCTGAAACCAAGTGGATCGCCCGTCGGAAAGATCCTTCCCGAAGTTTTATTCGTAGGGAAGGAATGCTTTCATTAGTCAACGCCGATGAAGGTCGGCACTCGGCTACCTTGGCTTCCCCACGATTTTTTCCACCTTAATCTTTCGTCGATGTCGAACTTCTCTTGTGAGTCGGGGAAAAGTTTGGTTCACCGATTCCTTGAGTAGTTGTTAAGTCTCTTTAGGGTTAAGATGATTCTTCGATGTATGCTCAAGTGGACTTTAATCAATTAGAATGTGAAACATATAAGATAAGCGAAGGATTAGTTTCTTGTTGAGGCGAAAACAACTCAAAAGTAAAATAAAGGGTGGTACCCGAAAGGAAATGGTCACAAAACTTTTAGGGTGTGTTGAGTACTCAACAAATGGTGATTTACAGGGCGGACGCAAAATATTTGTTCCTCCTTCGTTTCCCTCGACGTATTACTGAACCTCGGAATAGGTATATCCGATACTTCTTTTATTCGTATTGACCGAAGTTATTATTTTTTCCCTTTATTTATTTATTTATTTTGTTTTATTATTGGAAGTATTGTTTTAGGGCTTGATTGTTCACTGGGAGGGCATCAGGTTCCCCCCTCGGATTTTGCAACCGATAAGTACCTACCCCAATCTTCTCATCCACCTAGAAAGGCCCAAGCCATAGGGTCTGAAACTTGGAATGTTTCCCTTTTCATTCATTTTCCCTATCCCACGTCAGGACTAAATCTCCTACTTCAAAGTTCTTTTCCTTAGATTTATGCTTGTCGAACCATCTTTTCACTATCTTTTGATGAGCCAAGAATTTTGACTTAGCCTTATCTCTCTCTTCTTCCAACATAAGAAGAGTGTTGATTCTTTGTTGCATGGCCGAGGAAGGTTCTTCGTTAAAATCTTGGGCCAATTGGAGAGATGGCAGATAAATCTCGTTCGGGAGGATGCCTTCCTGTCCGTAGAGTAGAAAGTATGGGGAATTTCCTATGTCTTCTTTGGGTGTGACCCTATCGGCCCATAGGGAATTATGAATTTGATTATGCTAATTTCTTTGGTTATCTGTAACTGTCTTCTTTAGTATCCTTACCAGGTTCTTATTGGTCGATTTTGCTACACTGTTTCCCTGAGGGTAATAATTTGCAGAGTACTTGATTATGATCCCTTTGTCCAAAGAAAAATCTGTTATTAGGGTAGAAGAGAAGTAAGCTACGTTATCAAATACTAGAACAGAGGGGACAGCAATCCTTCTTATCAGATGTTGTTCTATAAATTGGATCACTATTTTTTCGTTCACATGAGTCAGAGGAATGGCCTCTACCCATTTTTTGAAATAGTCAGTGGAAGTAAGAATGTACTTGTGCAGTTTTGACGAGCTAGGCATAATTTCTCTTATGATATCCAACCCCCACTACTCAAAAGGTCTAGAGACAGTCACGGGATGAAGTGGGACTGCTTCCCTTTTCTCCTTGCCATCACTTATTTGAAATTTTTTACAATTCCTAGTGTAAGTATGAGCATCCTTGAACAAAGTGGGCCAATAATAGTCGGCCCTCAGAATTTTATGAGCGGTGGTGTTCCCTGCAAAATTTTCTCTAGCGGCGTCATCATGGAGTTCCTTTAACACTTTATCGACGTCTTCGCATTTGATACATCTCAGCAATATGCCATCATAGTTGATCCAGAAGACTACCAAATTTATAAGGCGATATTGCATGGATTTTAATCTGAGGGCTCTCCTTTCTCTGGGGTTGAGATTTTTGGGACAAGTACCGTGATGTAGTAGATAATCTAAATACTTGTACCAGGAGTCCCATCCCAAGGAAATGTATGTTGCTTCACCACACCATAGTGCTATTTCGTTTTCCCACCCAGGATCTTCTTTTGCTTGATCTTGAGATTCGACTGCGAGATTTCACAAGCCTTGTCCTTTTACTAACTTGATGGGTTTTATATCTAGATCAAATTCCTAGACTACTGCCATACAATTCCCTCTTCTTTCTCCCATTTCTTTCTAGGTGAACAAAGATCAAACTACAGGTTTGACACGATCACCTTAGTGTGATTCTTGAGGATGTAAGACATGAAATGTTTTACCACTTTATAGACCGCGTAGGCCTTCTTGTCTATGGTGGGGTAATTGAGATCAGCGCCTTGGAGATTGGTACTCATAAATGACATTGGGGCTTCATTGTTTTCATCATCCTTCTGAGTCAAGACCGCAACTAGCGATTGGTCGGAAGAGAAAGTGTAAAGGTTAAAGTCTCTATTGAAATCGGGACTTCGCAATACTGGGGCTCGGGATATGGCAGCTTTGATATTGTTGAAAGTGTCTTTTCGTTCATCATCCCACTTAAATTTGAAGTCTTTGCGAATCATCTTTTGTAAGGGTTTGATGATTTCGGTGAAGTTGGGAGTGAATTTCCTTACAAAATTTATTTTCCCGAAAAAGGACTGCATGGATTTCTTGTTATGAGGTAGCGAGAGTTGAGATATGGAATTAATCCTTTAGAGGTCTATGCAAATTCCCGCTTGAGATATAATATGAGCTAATTATTTACCTTCTTCAACACTGAAGATATTTTTCTTAGGATTGAGTGATATACCGTATTTCTGGCATCTTTCAAAAATTTGAGCTAAGTGTTGGATGTGTTCTTCTCTATTCTTCGAATACACCATTACGTCATCTAAATATACTACCACACACTTATTGATAAGTCCCCGGAAATCCATGTCCATGGCTCTTTGAAAGGTTTCTCCTGCGTTAATTAAGATGAAAGGCATGAGCTTATAAGCGAAGGTTCCCCATTTGGTTCGGAAGGTAGTTTTTAATTGGTCTTCCTCCGAAAACAACACTTGGTTGTATCCCGAGAAACTGTCTAGAAGAGAGAAAATATCCAAGCCCGACACAGTCTGTAGGAGTTGTTCCATTGGCAGGACGGGACAATTGTCCTTTTCTGAATCTCTGTTGAGGTTCCAAAAATCTATGCACAATCGGATTTCTCCTGACTTCTTCCTCACTGGAACAAGATTTTCAACCCAAGAAGAATGCCTAACTTGGAAAATTATCTTCGCATCTAAAATCTTCCTTAACTCTTGATACATGAGAGGTTCCAGGGATGGATGATACTTTCAAAGCTTTTGTTGGAAAGGTTTCATTTCAATTTTCAATGGGATAGTGTGTTGAATAATGCAGGTGTCATACGTTTTTAAATCCTTATAGGACCATGAGAAAACATCCTGGTATTGTCTGAATAATATGAGGTAGGCCTTCCTCTCTTCCCTAGATATAGTTTTGTTGAGATTTACATTATTCAGGTTTCATGGAGTCCCAAGATTCAAAGTTTCATGGAGGGGGAAAGAGCTACCATTCTTCGCGTTTTTGGGTCCTTTAAAGCGATCCTTTAGATCAAACAGACTCTCTAGATTAGCTATCCCCTTTGGGATTGTGTGAGCTTTCAAATTTCTAACATATTTTCCTTTTTGGGGGTTAGTTTCAGTTGTCTACTCTCATAATTATTCATCATCTATGGCTAGGTCTTTGAAATTGTCTTGGTTGGTCAAGAATTTTATGATTTGCTCGTCACCTTCAAAGACTTTCCAATTGGAAATATTGCTCGACACCAACAGTTTGTAGAGAAATTCTACAGTGAATTGGGATGCTTCATAATATTCCAAAGGTGAGAGTCTAGAAGCAGTTGTGGCTAGGGAGTCAGAGAGGATATTCTTTTCTCTGGGGATTGCGGTGATATTGAAAGCCTTAAAGCATTCTATTAGCCTATGCACCTCCTGCTGGTAGTTCTCAAGATGAGGTGAATTGTAATGTATTTTGTTTCTCACTTGTTTAACAATAATTTCAGAATCTTCGAAGAATTTTAATTCCTTGATAACCAAATCTATGTCTTTCTTTAACCCTTGTACTAGAGCTTCATACTCGGTTGTATTGTTGGTACACTCGAATTCTAGTCTACAGGACAAGAAATGATGTTTACCCTTCTGATCGATGAGTATGCACCCATATCCTAACCCTTCTTGTGATTTAGATCCATCAAAATAGAGAGTCCAAATTTGTGAACGATAATTTCTCCTCTCCCTCTCTTCGCATGTGTTCTATTCTCTGACCTCCTCCTCCAGAAGTCCTAGTGCGGGGTTTTGACAGAAGAGAGAATATTCTATCGGCATCATGGATTCTTCTTGAAAGATTATTTCGAAATTTTGAGTAAGAGGAACATTGGATAGGAGAGGAGCAAATTTGTCGAAGTGAGAATCACAAGAATAGTTTCCCAATATGGGGAAGTCGGTAGAGGTTGGTTTGTTCGGGGTTTCCATATCAGTGACCGTATGTTTAAGATATCTTTCCCTACCGATTTTGATCATGTTCTTGTATCCCTTCAGTGGTAGCCAAAGGTGTGCCCATCGGTACTGAAATATCCATTCATCTTTTCAGACCAATCTTGGCTCAACAATAGCCCATATGCCTCAGGGATATCCATCACAATGATGTCAATCACCTGCACGAAGTTAGGATGTGTTGTTATCCTGATCATCACATCTTTGAGATCTCCCATGACCTTGAATTGGGTTCTATCTAGTTGTATGACATGTTTATCACTTTTGAGAGGGACAACACCTAATTTATTACACACGACCAAGGGCATGACATTAGAGGACGCCCCAGAATCGACCAGACAATTGTGAAGATTCATGTTGAAGACTTAAAACGTCAAAAGGAAAGGTGGTACAAAAGGCATTTCTTTCCTACCTTCCGAGTAGGTGTTTACATTTGGCTTGCTCGCCAGATCTGTTGGGCGAAGAATCTTGTTCTGACTATTGTCGTTGGTCGGGTTTCCTACCAAATTTAGAGCTTGAAATAGGAAGTCTTTTTGCTGAGGAATTCTGCATACGTCCATAACTGATATATTAGCTTTCAGTTTCTTCAAATCTTCGACTACCTTATAATCTAGTTTAGGAGAATCTTGGGTGTGGATTCTTATAGGATTTTTACCGGGGGTGAAAGGCATTTTCGGGCGGTCAGGAGTTAACTTACTTTGCGGGGCTCGGGGTGACATTGACATCTTTCAAGCCAGGTTGCCCCTTACTACGTGTTTTTACTTCCGAACTTATGTGAGTTGTTCTCGAGACTCAAACAGATCACCTGAAGATGCGATCACGTTGGGATCCCATATCAACATGGTTTTTTTTCGTGGTGGGTCATCTTCTTCTTGATCGACACTATTCACGGTCGAACTACTTGGTTGCTCGGTCAGGGAGACCTCGTCCAGAAAAAGATTGGCCATTAAATTCATGGCATGGACCCATTGAGGGAATTCTCTTTCCGAGTGGTTCCCTTCGTGATAAGTACAGAAATAATCAGACACGACATTCCCTAGGTCAATGTTTAAGTTGGTTGGGGGAGGTTCAATTTCTTTGAAAGGCTAGTTTCTTTTAAAGAAAGGATTATAGGGTCTTTGGCCTTGGTTTCCTTCCCCTGTGCTTCTTTTCATGTCTATGATCGCATTTGATAGTTTCTTTACCATGCGTTGTAGATCTTCTATATCTCCATTACCTTTGTTAGGAGTTTGTTCCGTCGGTTTCCCTGGCGGTCTAGTCAAAAGGAGTTCTCTTCTAGGAGGGGGATGGCTTTCTTTTCTCACTAGAGAACCCTGACCTTCTTTATATCCTTTCATCTAGAATTATATCGTCTTGGATTCTTCAAAATTATCTGCAAGGGTTTGCTTGGTGGCTCTTTTAACAAACATGGAAATAGAAGCCGGGTGTGTGTTGGCATAAACCTCGATTTGCAAATATTTAGTTGGTTTTTTCGCAAGATGAAATTTGTTTAGGATGGTCGTGAATATTTAATTGAAATATTTGACCCTTTATTTTGGGTTCATGGTGGTTGTGAACAGATCATCCATCAGGGCTCCTGTAGTAGTTTCTTCCACAAATTTGTCTAGAAAATCCTTTTGGAATTTAGTCCAGCTAGTTATGAATCCTACTGGAAAATTAAAATACCACGTGGAAGCCGTATTTTCAAACATGTATGGAAAAAGTATGCATACTACGTCTTCATGTTGAAAGTTCATAATCCTGATCGCAAGTATGAATTTCTTGAAGTGATCTTCGGGAAAACCTAAAGTTTCAGGATCATACTTGGGGAGCATCTTTTCTGGATGCCGGGAAAGATTATGTACTCGTCTTGGGATGACCACAGCGTCTTCGACCAACCAAGGTTGGTTGTCTTGGAGTGGAACTTCTATTTACTCCCCATGACCGTTGTTCCCTTCCATATCTTCGGAGTCAGATTCAAACTCTTCTTCTTCTGAAAATTCGCTAGGTTTGGAGATGTCGTTGGCTGGCGTCTTGGGTATCAGAACGATAGGTTCTTGGATTTCGGTAATCACGAAATCTATTAAGTCTTCGACGAAGTGTATGAAAACTTCATCGGAAGTGCTGACTACTGATCTTCTCTATTATTTTCTTTGAGGGAGGATGAGGCTGAAGAGAAACACGTCGATTTTCTAGGCGTAGGCTATGGTAATTCTCCTGAATTGATTCACCTCCTCGTGAGGGAGGGTGTAAGGTATTTCAGGGTGAAGAGGTCCTTCCTTGGAATGGGGTGACTTATCCGCTTCGGGAGTACTTGGTAAACGTGGGTTGTCTATCGGATGACTAGCCATGCATGTGGGCCGTTACGAATCTGTAGGATGTTTGAAATGTTATATAACTTATATATTCAACCATTCATTCTTAGTCCCTCCTTCTAGCACCAATTCTGTTGATGGGACCTAAATCCCCTAACTCAACAACAGGAACGAAACATGCCACTGAGGCCCAATTAGACTCTGCAGCGTTTGGAGTGGAATGGTTCTCCAGATCTTGCGATCTGGCTAAATTATCGATGGGCTTTATGTTTCCTGGTGAAGGCTCTTCCTTCAGTTAGGAGAGTTCTTTTTCTGTATTTCTCTTGGGTGGGGATGGTGTAAGAGATGCAAGCCAGTATAAGCAAACTTGACAAATAATAGGATAGAATTTTTAACTGGTGGGAAGAGGTCGAGCTTGGGATAATTTGCTGCTCAAACATGCAGACAATGATTCTATGCCACAGGGCCTAGTACTAATACATTAACCAAATGAGCACCCTATTACTGTCTAAGAAAAAATAATTAACAGAAATAAAACACATATGTACTCAAGATCATGGTAAGAAAAATAATTCATCTACCATAACATTCATCACATAGCAACACAACGATTTATCTTCATCAAAAAAGAAAAGAACATCAAAACATTGCACCAGATAACTTGACAACATAATCAATTTATCTTACTCATTTACTGCATCATTCATGGAACAGGAAAGGAAATAATTCTTCTCCAACTCCAATTACATATATCTGATGAAAACAACTTGTCTTTGGTCCATAAGGACTTATCAATTCACAACAGTCTCAAAATAATTATCAACAACCAAAACAAAGTGTTCTTAAAAAAAACCTCGACCCTTGACTAGTCGGTCGATGTCTCTATTTATAATATAAAATTCAACCGAAATTAACGGCTAAACACAGTTCAATCCACACAAAATTTTCCACATGGCATGATCATGAAACAACTTCTTTAACAGTCCACCTAAGATGTCTCTTTAAAAGGGTGACTTCTTCCATACTCAGACCATCTGATAAACAAATCTTCACAGGTTAGGGCCCATGGGAACCTGTGTTGTTCCATAGGGTTATCATATACTCCTCTGATATCCACTGCGTGCGCTCGGTACTTCACCAAAATGAAGTTCAGTTGTTGTAGTATGACTCGAGATCTGATCGATTGTTCCACGAATTGCTGCACTAGCCCTAGTTTTGCATCAGTGACCTTTGCGCGCTCTTCGATCCATAGCGAGTCCTCCTTGGCATGTATCTTGAGCACACCGATCAAGTCGATAAATTCATCGGGGGTACCGAACTTGGGGAGACCGACATCCTTCATTACTTTATTAATTTTACCCTAGCATTTCTAGCACTTGGCCCATTTCTGTTGGAGTTCTCGGTGTGGGTCCCGGGACATCTTAGCCCAATACTCGACATATTTATTCATGTAGTCGAGGATTCTTTTTCTTACTATTTGAATGTCATCTCTTTCCTGTTCTCGACCCTGCTAAACCACCACAATGTATTTGAGTCTTTCCACAGCTTGCTATGCCTTTTCGTGCCATCGCTCCATCTCCTTAGACATTGCGAGTGCCATGAGAGTGTCTTCTTAGAAATTGGCTATGTTCATGGTAAATAGGTTCCTTTCTTTCTTGAACTCATTGTAAACTTCGTTGAACTCACTCTTCAGACACACAGTGGTCTGTGTAGCGCTTTTGTAGTACTCGACCAAATGGCGAACATGTTTGATCTCCTTTAGGGTGGTGGTTAATTCCTTTTCATCCTTCATGGCTCTATCTTGGGTGGTATCAGAGAGGGCTCTTCCCATGCCAATCAGTTCAGATGCACGAGCATCTGCTCTGTTGATTAATCTCTCCTCTGTGGTTACTAAGATGGAGTGATCCAAGGTGATCCTTCTCTTTTTTGTCTTCCTTTAAACAATGGCCTTTATCTTTTGATCATATGAGATCACGTAGATGTCTGATACCTCGTCTAGCAGTTCTGGTATCTATTGGTCGCCACATGTGAGGTTGTTTCCCAGGATTCCTACGGTGTATATTTGTTCGAGAATGGGCTCTTGGACTTCCTCGTTCAACCTTGTAGATCCAAATTATTCTTGTTTCTCATCAGAGATTTGAGTATTGGGTAGAATAGAGGTATCGAGCCTAGAATGGTTACTTACTTGCTTATCAGCCATAGAAATGCCGACTTCCTTTTGCGGAGGTTTGTCACTCGGGCCTGTATTTGTTTCCAGTTCATTGGACTCCCTTGTGTCATGATCACCTTTAGCTTCTGTTTCCTTTTGTGGGACCTCCTTATCATGAACTTCGGGACTTTTGGAAGAGGTATTTTCAGGACTTTTAGAAGATGTCTTTTCAGGAATTTTGGAAGAGGTCTTTTCGGTACCTTCTTCTTCTTGGACGTGCATCGGGGTACCATGAGAGGGTTCTGGGATCTTTTCGTCATTTTATATATGTATAAGTGTACTCAATGGATTAGGCACTTGTGTTTCTATAGATACCCGACCTACCTCTGGTTGAGTTGTTCCTCCTTCCGAGGGATCAATTGGAGATGTTGTAGATTCAGGATTGCCTGACCCATTGGTGTCATTAGGAACTGTGGGACCAAGATCACTTGGCTCTATCGGGACTCTTTGGATGGTAGTTGAAATCCCATGACTTATGACAAGATGTGGGTTATCCTGCATCTGCTTCATTAGTAGCTGAGATTGTTGGTATAAAAGTGCACCCCTTTCTTGTGTAGATTGATCTTCGGGGGGATCCCTGGTTTGTACCGGGGATTCCTAATGAGCTCCCATAGCCTCAACATATTCTTTGGAATTTCTTATTCCTTCATCCAATTAATATGATGTTGACTCTTCCGGGTGTCAGCTAATTTCTTAAACTGCCTGCTCTAAAAAGGTTGCATGTTCTTCATAGATCATAGCTCTAAACCTGGTTCCTTGAGGATTAGCTTTCCTGGATGCCACTACATTCTGGTCTTGTGCATTCTCATTGAACATTTCATCCTCAAACTGGTCATGGGCATAGGGCCAACAGGATGATACCTGTAACGTGTGTTGTAGGACCAACCCCTTGGGATCGTGCTTGCAAAATCGATCGGTTTGGAACTGAAATTCCAATTGACCCAGCCCAAGTTGTTTATCATGTGCGGTGTCTTTGACCATGCAGAAGCCGATATTAAACCCATGCGGTATGAAATCCCGATTCTTGTCTTTTACTAAAGTTCCATTGTATCCTTGCAATATGGTTTGATGGAAAATTTCTCCTAACACTAGCCAGTCAGGAATGTAAATGGGCAATAGGTGAGGTGCTCATGTGGCACCGAAAACCCATATGTAGGTTTCTCATTCATCTAAATACTAGTGACCAATTTTGGCTATGACTTTCTTTGCCTCGTCTGAAAATCTAGGGCATTCTCTCCTGAAGAGAAAGAAATAAATGTGTGCAATAAACTGATCACAGATAATAGCATAGGATTTCTTGTACTTGTTTTCCCATAGGATGTTGAAGTATACATAGAACTCCAGCTCCGAAGGGTTCCAATTCAGGTTCATCCTAGCAAAAGCGTTCTTGGCGCAAATGATATCTAGTAGATACGAGGTCATGTAGAAGGCGGGGATATCTCCCTCCTTTGGCACCTGAGCCTGTCTTATGTAGGTGCTTAGCTGTTTGGAGATGATGGCACCCCAATTGAAACTCATACCTAAAATGGAAACCGTAAAATCTAGAGGCATCCAAGCCTCTGAAAACTGGGAGCAATCTTTTTCCCCATGTAACCTGCAGAGTAGATCCATGAGATATATGTATGGTTCCCTGAGATTGGATATTGGGTACTAGCCAACCGTCTCGTTTGTGAATTTTTTGTCTTCTCTCCACCAAGACACCATGATCTTTCTGGTATCATGTGATGCATAGAAACTTAGAATGAAATCAGTGCTCAACTTTTCTCCAGAATCATTGAGCTTGTAGTAACTCTAAACCTCTGATGGTAGGAAAACCCCGACCCATTCACTGTTATCATCATTAATCAAGAATTTTGGTGCATCGGTGTGGTCAATGAGCCATTTCAGGAGCTCAATGCAAGGGAAAACCGGAGACCGACTTGCCACCATGTGCATATAAGCTCTACGAATATTTGGAAAGACCTCGTCGTCGAGATTCCTTGTATCAAGATCGCTATGTGGAGTATATTTGAGGGGTTCTTCTTTCTTTATTTTATTGAAGATCTCTTCCCAGCTAGGGAAAGTTGTCTTTGCTCCAATGCTTGCCTCTATATCTCCGAAAGATGGGGGCTGGAAAAATGGCTCCTTGGTGATTGCCTTAATGACAGACACCGTCTTGGGGGGGAACTTCAATTGTCTTGTGACTACTGGTGATGAGCCCTCTCCTACTTCTGATTCTTGCAGCTTTGGTGCCCTTGGCAATTTCCTGGTAGATGGATTCTTTGGAGGCATTGTTCCTGTAATAAAAAAATTCCCTTTAAAAAAATGTATACAAAGCAACGTTGGGTGAGGATATATAAAATGAAGTGTAAACCGGTAAGCGGACCCATACCTATAATTCTTGCTACGATAACTATTTAATACTTACTGGACTTTGGATGCTTCCTCCAAATCATTTAGCTCTGCTCTTCTGTTTGTTCTAAATTCCTTGCTATGCAAAATGGGATCATACAAAATGACTCGAAGAGAATATAACTGGGGAGATATTTCCAGTCATATCAATTAGTTAATACAGGTAATGAATTCAAATTCAAAATAAACCACTATCATATTTCTGCGGATAAGTCCAGACTGGTTGATGACGAAGGCGCAGATAGAAATGCATTGTATCGGTGAGTTTAATGGTTCCTTTTGATTCATGCACGAGTTAGTAACTAATGCATGATCCATGAATTAACTAACAATCGTAAGGTACCTAACACACTCAGGGGTTAACACGTCACGTCGCTCGATGAATGGATCGGGGTTTGGCTAGTATTTGTGCATACTTACATTGATATGTTCTTTGATGAAACTTCTGATGCTGATGATATTGGTGATCGGGAGAAATTTCAGGCGTGCATCTTATCGGCGGGTCACTATCTTGCTAATATTTCATCTTCGAAAACATTTTAGGTAGTCGGCGGTCGACGATGTCACTTTTCCTTTCACACAGTACTTACTACTACATCTTTTTGTCGAAACTGAGTGGATCGCCCATCAACAAGATCCTTCCCAAATTTTTATTCATAGGGAAGGAATGATTTCATCAGCCGACACCAATGAAGGTCGACACTCGACTACCTTGGCTTCCCCATGATTTTCTCCACCTTAATCTTTCACCGATGTCTAACTTCTCTTGTGAGTCGAGGAAACGTTTGGGTCGTCGATTCCTTGAGTATTTGTTAAGTCTATTTAGGGTTAATATGATTCTTTGTTGTATGCTCAAGTGGACTTTAATCCATTAGAATGTGAAGCATATAAGATAAGTGAAGGATTAGTTTCATGCCGAGGCAAAAACAGTTCAAAAGTAAAATAAAGGGTGGTACCCAAAAGGAAATTTTCACAGAACTTTTAGGGTGTTTTGAGTACTCAAAAAACTCCCAGTAAACTTTCATCCCAAACAGAAAACTGAGTCAAAAGTTATGACCCTTGGAAAATCCATGAAAAATCCCTACATCATTATCCTCTTGTTGAAAATAATGCATCTTCTGCAAGTTAATGTCTTCAAACTATTGCCATTTAATGGGATCTAGGTTTAGTAAGTCACGCTATGTAATCCACGTACTCATTTTTGGTGCTACGCCTTCCCACTGGACCATATATCAGCTGTATCGGACTTATCGAGTATGAAGTCTATTATTATCTAAAATATGTGCAATATTTTCCTTTTTCTTGCTTGGAATGGCCTGTTTCTAATCCACCTCTACCTCACTGTCATCACCCAAATCGTCCCCATGGAAGACATGCAAATAAAAAATGTTAAACAAAGGGGAGATATCAAGGTCAGTTGTTAAATCGACCTTATAAGAATTGTCATTGATTTTCTTGAGAATATTGCATGGACCAATTTTCGTATACTTCAGTTTGTGGTAAGTTCCTCAAGGAAACTGTTCCTTCTATAAATAACCCATCACCAAATCATTTTCATTGAATACCTAGTATTGTCGGTGAGAATCTTTAATAATTTTGTTTTGTTCATTATTGGCCTGCAATTTTTGTCTCACATGTTGCTGCAACTATTGAATGTGTTCTGCAAATGCTTCCCCATCATCATTGATCCTATCCCCAAGTGGTAGTTGCACCAAATCTAGGACACCCATAGGTTTTCTACTGTAAACATCATAAAATCTAGATTTACCTGTATATCTATTCACTGAATTTTTGTAGGAATATTTTTCTTAAGGTAAAGCCAAATCCCACTCCTTGGATTCTCTGCAACAATGCTCCGTAACAGGTTTCCCAAACTCCGATTTACCACCTCGGTTCGCCCATCTGTTTGGGGGTGATAAGAATTGTTGAACTGTAATTTAGTCCCCATTTTATTTCATAAAGTCCTCCAAAAATGACTGAATAATTGAGTATCTCAATCAGAGGTAATATTTTTTTGAACCCCATGCAATCTAACAACTTCTAAAAAAAACAATTCTACCACCTGTGATGCATCACTAGTTTTCTGGAAAGCAATGAAATGAGCCATTTAGAGAACCTATCAACAACCACAAAAACATAATCATTACCTCGTTATGTATTTGGGAGCCCCAACAAAAAATACATGCTTATGTATGTCCATGGACCTGTGGGCACTAGTAGTGGCATATACAACCATGTGTTTTGTGAGTGTCCTTTAGACATTTGAGTAATCCGACATCATGCCACATACCTGGTTATATCTTTTTTCATATTCGGCTAGTAATATTTATTTTTTATTGTTATCCCTTGACCAATTTTTGGGATAATATTGGTCATGTTGACCATTTTTGGGACTTCAACAACTGTCGAAGATGGAGCACCAGACGAAGCGGAGATTGCGGAATCTCGGCCCACTTTTGGGTCCCTTTTTGGGTTTTGGGAATATGTGATGGGAAAGGGATGTTGGCCCGTGGGTTTACCCATGCTTAGGCCACTTTTGTATGTATAAATAGAAGGATAGGCAAGAAAGTAGTAGTAGTCTAATATTTTATCTATGTGATATAGGCTAAGTGCCAAGATGGGATCTGTGTGATCAAAGGTTTTGTGCATTCTATATAGACCTGCAGAGCTTAGCACAAGTCCCTGTGTGAAGATATAGAATGCTTTGTGATGTAAGTCAAGGAAGAAGGATCTAGCGAGCTGCGTGGATCTTTTGTCCTGTGCGGAGTAAAGGTTTATAAGGCTCTGTGCTTGTAACTGATTGGCCGACGATAATAAAGAAGAGTTGGTGGATGTAGCCCCAGGGTGGGGGTGAACCATGTAAATACGATCTTGTATTCTTTGTGCCTTGTTCTGATGCATTGATGTGATTATTTGCTAAGTGCTTTGAGATGAGTAGATAGATCTGATATATATGATTATGCTCAGTGCTTATGGAGTGTAGAATGTTAGATATGATCCATGTGTATATGCTAAGTTCTTGATTTGTTAGATATGAATAACCTATTCATGCTAAGTTCTTGAATATTCTAGTTCATAGTGAATGTTGCGAAGCTCCGTTATACCAGTGAAGTGGTTATTGATTTCATAATAAAGAATCAACAGTGCTAAGTTATATATTAAGAGTTGTAATCATAGATCTATGTCCCAGCTAAGGTTGCAAACACTTGAGTCCTACAACCACCCATGCTTCTACCTCGAGTGAGACTTCGTCTTCTTCGCAGGTGTTGCCGAAAGGGCCAGTAGTTAGGGTTTTGTTGGTGCATTGTTGTAGCGTTGAACCCTGGGTCTGCCTCTGTGCCAACAAATGGTTCTGTTGCCAGGACCTGAAACTATGATTGTTGGGAACTGAGAAGAAGAATTTTTGTGCAAAAAGGTTGACCTGAAAGTCTTGTGCGAAGACCTGTTCCCTAGTGCGCAATATTATACCCGATTTATAAATATCTGTGCTGAAAGAGAGAGGCCCGATCTGAAAGAGAGAGGCCCAACATGAAAGAAAGAGACCCGATCTAAGGAAGAGAGGTTGGATCTGAAGAAAATAAACTATATTTGAACGCTTTGTCCTCTAAGAAAGGTAAAAGTGGGAATTATTGACTAAAAAAAGGTAAGGTATATAAGTTATGTGCTTTGATAAAGGTAAGAATAGTTAAAAGTTTTATATATGGAGGCTTTGTTCTCTGTAGAAGTAAGATAAGTGAAAATTTTTGTTTCTAAAGTATGGATCTAGGAATGTTTAATAGAATCCATCCTAGTTTGAAAACTAGGGCACTGATAGATGAAAGAAGGCTTGATATGAGTATATCTGAAAAGAATAGTGATAGATATGTTATACCTATGCATAGAAAGAATGTTTGGACTAACAAATGGATGCAGGATCCTAGAAATAATTTGTTGCAGGTTAACTCCTATGATCCTAGTGCGCAGTACAAAAGAAGTTGGGGATATTTTAAAAGAAAGAGAGGAGTGACCCTCTGTTACAGTTGCAGAAGACTTGGACATCTTGCTAAGGAATGCCCTGGAAGAAGATCTAGTTGTGTTTGTTGCAAAGCTATGGACCATGAAGTATTGGACTTCCCTAGAATGATCGTTAGGATTGAAGGAATGAATCTGAATCAGGAAAACCCTAAGGCCGATCTAGAGACCCAGATTATGACAGAACCCCAACAAGAATCAGAGAAAGTATTGATACAAATGAAAGAGGCCTTGAATGACCACCGACATGTGACATTATCATATATTTTCAAAGAAAAAGAATGCATTGAAGCAATAATAGGGGACTTCGACATTGACTGTATCCTTGATAAAGAGACACAAGTAAATATTGTGCCATAAAGAACTTGGGAAGCTATAGGGAAGCCTACTATGATCCCTTCATTAGGAGGAATAGGAATATTCAGAGGAAAGCTGATGATATTATGTGGAAAAGGCGCTTAGATACCTATGACAGTCAATGGAACTTCGACAAAGGAAGATTTTGAGATTATTAAATTCATTGAAGACAATGCCCCGTTTACCATGTTACTAGGAAAACCTTGGATTTATAGAGATCAATCTAGAAAGAAGGAAGAAGAAGTCTTAGAACAGAAGAGACAAGAGTTAAAGGATTTCATGGCCTGAAAGATCGCACAATTGATTGAAGAACAAAAGAATAGATCGAATATACCTGACACTAGAAGCCCAGATGTCGAAGCTATAAGAACATCAGAAGACACAAAAGGATGAAAATTCTACCCTAGATAAAGAAGAAGTGATACACCTGAATCCTAGGAGAGAATCTCAGTAGCGCAAAGTGCCTATGACCAAGGAAAATAAGAATCAGAATGGGAAAAGAACCACCGAGACAAAGCTCAAGGGGAAGAAGGATAGGAAGCTAAGTAAGAAGAAGGTTAAGTTTGAAAAGGTACAACAGGTTCTAGAGGGTACCTCGCAGAAAGAAACTTTGCAGAATTGGAGCTTCGTTGAGATATCGGAACAATGACATATGCCACTTCGCCATGGCGAAGAAATATATCCATTGGAAGCTAGTATATCCATTCGACTGATGCCCCAAAAAACTAGATTTTTTTTTATAGCTCACCACTAGAACATTGTACCGTGCCATAATGGATAGAACAAGAGTTAATGAGGCTCATAACTGTTGCAAGTAAACCGTTACCAAGATTTCCTATTTATCTCATCGCACCATGCACGAAGAACACTTTCACCAACTGATAATTTGAAGCCCGCATATTAGCAATTGCATATAGTGCTCACTGCGCTCTTGCTGTTCAATCTAGTGCAGTCTCTAAGACTATTGTGACCACGATTATTTTATCCCAAGAACGTATGTCCGACGAGCTTACTGCTACCAAAGAATCAGTAAAAAAAGTTCTCCTCGAGTTAAGGACTGAGAGAATCATGTCGGAGCGAGGGTTATCCACAAGAGTATTAGAATCATCCACAAGAGGACTGGCAGCCTCTCCATCCACTACTTGAGCCGGACCATCCCGACAGGTAGACGAGAAGCGAACTATGCATAGAGACAACCTCGCCAACACCAAGATGATTCTGAGCATCCTGCCTGCCTATCTACCCACTCTGAGCGGTACCATAAATCGTGACAGTGTACCCCAAGAGTTTGAATATGCTTTGATCAATGTGTACATTTCGAAAGGGGTGCACACAGTTCATGCCAACCAGGATAAGCTCACAGCATTGAATTTTAGCGACTTGAACCTCAGCGACAGGAAAGTTTACAGCATGCTTGCCCCGCATAAGTACTTGACCAGAACCAAAGGAAAGAATTCAAATATTATCCCAAAGTCATGGACCCAAAACCTCACGCAGTCCACACTGCTCAATGTGATGAAGATCTCGCACTTTGGTAGACACTAGGAAGTGAATGCATGCGTTAAATTGTTGTTGTCCTACTACCATGGAGGTTACTTATGGTTGAACCACCGCATCACTCTAGATCTGACCTTGATCAATTGGATCATAGGGATTAGTATGCAGGGCCCTGACCCACAAGATTTTTACCTTGGAAATATCTCAAACCGATCATTAGAATAGAGGATCAAAGAGACTTATGGAGATGTAGATAAGGGTATGTGAGGTTACAAGGTAGCCTCTATCCAGAGCGACACAATGTGCCTTGCATGTCAGCTGATCAAAGGAAATCTAGTTCGCAAGAACCGACCCATCCAAGTGACTAGATTCGTAGTCGACCTCGTAGGGAAGTGCACAGAGGGACTGAAGATGAACTGGGCACAGTACATTGTAAACCAGCTAGAGCTTGATTGCAGGAAAGCACAAGACCAAGGGTATGAGTTCCACTTCAGCTAGCTTCTCATACTGATAACTTTCATCGCATGGGAGATGCCAGAAGGTGTGACCTTCCCGGACATCGAGCCCTTTGAACCTTTGGCTACAAAGTTCAATACATTGTGGTACTTGAGCGATATGACCAAGAAATAGAAATCCAATTCCATATTCCACACTTACTACAATCAATTGAATATCATCATCCAGTCTACACCGCGCATCACTCTGAACACCCTCTATAGGTTTCGGTCCCTGATAAAGTTCAGCACATATATGCACTTTATCTACATCATAGTGTGTGCTGACGAGCACAAGTAGTAGTTACACTCCTATTATAAATTAACAGAAGAAGATCTAGAGGAGATCACCAAGGAGTGGTCAGTAGACCTCCTCATTTCAACAGACCCCATGGAGATTTCTGATATAGACAGTCCAGAACCTGTGCATGATACTCCTGGACAAGCAAGACCAAGAAAGATGAAGAAACTCAATATGTCAACAGTACCTCTACGAAGACCACTTTGATATCACTTGAGTAGGGAGGTGATGGTGGAGAGCTAGGTGGCACAGAATTCGATAAAAATAAAGGTGAAGTTACATCACCTAGAGAGGAGGAGAATCCCTCCAAGAAACGGAAGGTTACCCCACCAAAGCCTTCATCCCAGAAGAAATTTAAAGTAACCAAAACCAAGTTCGAGACTGTCCTCACCCCATATGACTTTGACTTCACCATCGCTGCACTGAACGACGCTTCACTAGAGATAGAAAAAAATCAAGAGGCCAAGAAGGAGGAGTTGTTCAGTTGTATCAAGGACGAGCTTCAAGGAGTACAAAAAGAAATACAGTCTAGCCGCGCAGTTTCCACTGCGCCCCTGCCATTAGGAACACTAGAGTTAGGTGATGAGCCAAACCAACTACACCGGATTGCTGACATAGTCAAAGCTCACCTTCGATGAGCTCAAGAAGAGACAGTGCAAGCCACCTAGGCTTTAGCGCAAGTACAGAAAGACCTTGAGGACCAAATAAGTACTGCAGAAAAGGAAAAGATCGCTCTACAAGAAAAATGGGATGAAGATAAAGCAGAGCTACAACAAAACAAAGAATAGTTTCTCATAGAGAAACTTGAAGTACAGGAAAGGGTTCACAATGCACTTCACTATGTGATAGTCATAGAAGTGAAAACTAAGGAACGAGTCCCACAACAGGTGGCACAACTTGAAGAAGTAATCCAACACCTTCAACAACACATCGCAGATCTAGAACTTCATACTATACCCAAGACCCCTCAAGAAATAAGAGACCTAAAGGAGGCAACTTCCAGCAGCACGGTTGGTAGATTAAAATCCCTTGCCTTGGAATCCAAGAAGTTGAGCTCCAATAGCGCTCAGACATATGAAAATCTCACAGAGAATCTAGAGTTACAGGCATTAGAGTCGCAGCTCCAGGAAGAAAAGAAACATGTAGATACGCTACAGGCGTAGTTGAAGGCCTTAACACCAGTTGAAATAATGAAGAGGTTTCAAGAGCAATGCATGACCCAACAAAAAATCCATACGATTCAAAGTAAAGTGGTGGAATTCTCTCAACCAATGCAAGAGAAGGCATGCCAACTATTCACCGAAGTTGAACGCCAAGGATTCGAGCTAGAACAGGTTGTCATCACAGTAGAACAATGCCTATAAGGGCTAGTGAACGACGCAGTGATCCAGGAGTTCACTGAGAAAAAGGCCGTAGCACTACAATAGGTTGAATCAGCTCGAGCCAAGCTCGAGGTGTTCGAGGCAGAATTGCTCAGACCAAAGTGACTCGGGACAAGTCACAGGTGAGTGTTGGGGGCCTGTTAGCCCTTGACCAAGTTTTGGGATAATCTTGGTCATGTTGACTATTTTTGGGACTTCATCAGCATGTCGAAGATGGAGCACCAGTTGAAGTGGAGATTGTGGAATCTTGACCCACTTTTGGGTCCCTTTTTGGGTTTTGGTAATATGTAATGGGAAAGGGATGTTGGCCCGTGGATTTACCCACGCTTAGGCCGCTTTTGTATGTATAAATAAAAGGATAGGTAAGAACGTAGTAGTAGTCGAATATTGTATCTATGTGATATAGGCTAAGTGACAAGATGGGATCTGTGTGATCAAAGGTTTTGTGCATTCTGTATAGACTTGCAAAGATTATCACAAGTCCCTGTGTGAAGATATAGAAGGCTTTGTACTGTAAGGCAAGGAAGAAGGATCTAGCAATATGCACAGATCTTCTGTCCTGTGTGAAGTAAGGGTTTCTAAGGATCTATGCTTGTAACCGATTGGCCGACGATAATAAAGAAGAGTTGGTGGACGTAGCCCCAGGGTGGGGGTGAACCACATAAATACGATGTTGTCTACTTTGTGCCTTGTTCTGATGCATTGATGTGATTATTTTCTAAGTTATTTTAGATGAGTAGATATATATGATATATATGCTTATGCTTAGTGCTTATGGAGTGTAGAATGTTAGATATGATCCATGTGTATATGCTAAGTGCTTGATCTGTTAGATCTGAATAACCTGTTGATGCTAAGTGATTGAATATTCTAGCTCATAGTGAATGTTGCGAAGCTCTGTTATACCAATGAAGTGGTTATTGATTGCATAATAAAGAACCAACAGTGATAAGTTCTATATTAAGAGTTGTAATCACAGATCTATGTCCCAGCTAAGGTTGCAGACACTTGAGTCCTGCAACCACCCCTGCCTCTACCTCGACTGAGACTTCATCTGCTTCGCAGGTGTTGTCGAAAGGGTCGATAGTTAGGGTTTTTTTGGTGTGTTGTTTTAGCGTTGAACCTCGGGTCTGCCCCTGTGCCAACATCGATTAAGGCTAGCATATTATCCTTTCCAAAATGTCCTGCCAAACAACTGTTGTCAAAAAATGTATCCATGGATTTCAACCAATCTATTAACTCTTTTGTTTTAATATTCCCTACATATTCTGAAACTTCCATCTTGATCCTATCATTTCTCCCTTCTAGATCATTGAGCATCATTTCTTCAAAAGACACACGCTCTAATTGTTCTTCTTTGTGTTCTTCATGTTCTTATTCATGTTCTATATGTTGATCTACATTTTCTTGGCTCGTATCCTCATCAGACACTTCTCTTTATATTATCTCTAACTATCCATTATGCTTGTAAGATATGCTACTTTCCTTTGGATGTTTTGCATATCTCTGTGGGTATGAGCAAGACCTTCTCTTCCTCTTCCTCTCCTATCCATGTTCTCTCTTTGATACCAAATGATGTAGCCAAAGCCTGAGATTCATTCACAAGATCAAATAAACCATGAAAACATAAGAGAATGGAAAAATAACTCTCTTTTATTCCTTCTCCATCATAACAATTACAATCGAAGTTCAACCCCTTATAACTACTATGTGGGATTTTTGAAAACAACTTATTTTATAAAAACAACTATTTTTTAGAAAAAAAACTAAATTAATTTTTTTTTTGCATGATTCTAAAAATGACCACTAACTAAGAACTAACTAGCGTGAAATTATTTTTCAACTCACTTTTATGATTAAGCTCGTAAACTAAGTGTCGAACACTTAGTTTCATCTCGAAGAGTTCACTGTCGTCCCAATTAGATTTTTTCGATTGTACATCATTTCGACACTTTTTCAGGGCCCAACACAAAATCCATTCTCATATCTGTCCATGGAAATTTGGGCACTCGTAGTGGCATATACAACCCTTTGTTTTGTGATTGTCCTTTAGACATATGAGAAATCCGACATCGTGACACATACCTGGTTATTTATTTTTTCATCTTCGTCTAGTAATACTTATCTTTGATTAAGGATAACGTCTTATCCTTTCCAAATTGTCCTACCAAACCACTACAATCAAAAAAATTATCCATGGTGTTGAGGCAATCTATTAAATCCTCTGTTTTAAGATTCTCTACATATTCATAAACTGACATATTGATCCTATTATTTCTCCCTTATAGAGCCCTGAGCATCATTTCTTCAAAAAACACGTGTTCTAATTGTTCTTCTTCATGTTCTATATGTTGATCTATATTTCCTTGGTTTGTGTCTTTATCATACACTTCTCTTTGTATTATTCTCTTACTAGCCAATATTCTTGTAAGATATACTACTTTCCTTTGGAGGTTTTGCATATCTCTGCGCATCTGAGCAAGACCTACTCTTCCTCTTCCTCTCCTAGCCATCTTCCCGCTATGATACCAAATGATGTAGCCAAAGCCTAAGATTCATTCACAAGATCAAATAAACCATGAAAACAAAAGAGAATGAAAAAATAACTCTCTTTTATTCCTTCTCCATCCTAACAATTACAATCAAAGTTCAATCCATTATAACTACTATCTGGGATTTTCGAAAACAACTAATTTTAGAAAAACAATAATTTTTTTAGAAAAAAAACTAAATTTGGAAAATTCTCACATGAGTCTAAAACTTACCACTAACTAAGAGATAACTAGACTGAAATTATTTGTCAACTCTATTTTCTGATTAAGATCATAAACTAGGAGATAACTGATAATTGAAAAATAAAAAATTCCCGTAAAAACACTAAAACCCCAATTTGAGGCCTTATATGAAGGAATTTGGCCCTGAAAAAGTGTCAAAACAATGTCCAATTTGATAGATCCGATCGAAACAACAATGAAATCTTTGAGACGCAACTCCATCTAAAATTTCTGCCCAAAAGGATAATCGAGTCAAAATTTATGACCCTCGGAAAATCCCCAAAAAATCCCTACATCATTCTCCTCTGGTTGAAAAGAACACAACTCCTGCAAGTTTCTGTCTTCAAACTATTGCCATTTAATGGGATATAGGTTCAATAAGTCACCCTCGATAATCCACATACTCTTTGTTGGTTCTATGCCTTCCCACTGGACCATATATCGGTTGTATGGGCCTTATTAAGTATGAAGGGTCTTCTTATCTAAAATATGTGCAATATTTTCTTGTTTCTTACTTGGAATGGCATGTTTCCAATCCACCTTTGCCTCACTGTCATCACCCAAATCGTCCCCATGGAAGATATAAAAATCAGAAACATTAAACATAGGATAGATATCGAGGCCATCTAGTAAAACGACCTTATAAGAATTCTCATTGATTTTCTTGAGAATCTTGCATGAACCAATTTTATTATACTTTAGTTTGTTGTAGGTTCCTCGAGGAAACAACTCCTTCCGTAAATAAACCATCACCAAATCACTTTCGTTGAAAACCTTTCGGTGAGCATATTTGATAATTTTGTTCTATTCATTACTGGCCTGCAATTTTTGTCTCACATGTTGTTGCAACTGTTGAATTTGTTCTGCAAATGCTTCCCCATCATCATTGATCCTATCCCCAAGTGGTATTTGCATCAAATCTAGGACACCCATAAGGTTTCTAGAAATGGAGATTTACCTGTAGATCTATTAAATTAACTATTGTAGGCACATTTTGCTTGAGGTAAAGCCAAATCCCACTGCTTGGGCTTCTCTCCAACAATGCTCTGTATTAGGTTTCCCAAACTCCGATTTACCACCTCGGTTTGCCCATATGTTTGGGGGTGATAGGCACTACTGAAATTTAATTTAGTCCCCATTTTCTTCCATAAAATTGTCCAAAAATGACCCAATAAATTACTATATCTATCATAGTTAATAGTTTTTGGAACCCCATGCAATCTAACAACTTCTCAAAAAAACAATTATGTCACTCGTGATGCATCACTAGTTTTATTGAAAGCAATGAAATGAGACATTTATAGAACCTATCAACAACCACAAAAATAGAATCATTACCTCGTTGTGTGTTTGGGAGGGCCAACACAAAATCCATGCTCATATCTGTCCATGGTCATGTGGGCACTGGTCATGGCATATGCAACACTATGTTTTGTGAGTGTCCTTTAGACATTTGAAAAATCCGACATCGTGCCACATACATGGTTATATCTTTTTTCATATTCACCTAGTAATACTTATATTTGATTAAGGCTAGCATCTTATCCTTTCCAAAATGTCCTTCCTAACGACTATTGTCAAAAACTTTATCTATGTCGTTCAAACAATATATTAACTCCTCTGGTTTAAGATTCCCTGCATATTCTGAAACTTCCATATTGATCCTATCATTTCTCCCTTCTAGAGCCCTGAGCATCATTTCTTCAAAATAAACACGCTCTAATTGTTCTTCTTCGTGTTCTTCATGTTCTTGCTCGTGTTATATATGTTGATCTACATTTCCTTGTCCTGTCTCCTTATCAAACACTTCTCTTTGTATTATTATCTGACTATCCAGTATGCTTGTAAGATCTGCTACCTTCCTTTGGAGGTTTTGCATATCTCTACGCATCTGAGCAAGACTTGCTCTTTCCTCTTCCTCTCCTAGCCATCTTCTGGCTTTGATACCAAATGATCTAGCCAAAGCCTGAGATTCATTCATAATATCAAATAAAACATGAAAACACAGGAGAATGGAAAAATGAATCTTGTTTATTCCTTATCCATCCTCACAATTACAATCAAAGTTCAATCCCTTATAACTACTATCTGGGATTTTCGAAACAACTATTTTTTTTAAAACAAATATTTTTTAGAAAAACAAATAAATTTAGAAAATTCTCGCATGAATCTAAAACTGAACACTAACTAAGAGATAACTATCATGACATTATTTTTCAAATCACGTTTATGATTAAGCTCATAAACTAAGAGATTATTGATAATTGAAAAATTAAAAATTCTCGTAAAAATAATAAAACCCCAATTTGAGGCCTTATATGAAGGAATTTGGCCCTGAAAAGTGTTGAAATGATGTCCAACCAGATCTAAACGACAGTGAACTCTCCTGAAGCAACTCCCCTTAAAATTTCATCCCAAATGGATAACTGAGTCAAAAGTTATGACTCTCGGAAAATCCCCGAAAAATCCCTACATCATTCTCCTCTGGTTGAAAATAACACAACTCCTGCAAGTTTCTCTCTTCAAACTATTGCCATTTAATGGGATCTAGGTTTAGTAATTCACCCTCTGTAATCCACGTACTCTATGTTGGTGCTCTTCCTTCCCACTGGACCAGATATCAGTTGTATTGGCCTTGCCGAGTATGTCGGGTCTTCTTATCTAAAATATGTGCAATCTTTTCCTTTTTCTTACTTGGAATGACATGTTAACAATCCACCTCTGCCTCACTGTCATCACCCAGATCATCCCCATGGAATATATACAAATAAGAAACATTAAACAAAGGGTATATGTCGAGGTCATTTGGTAAATAAACCTTATAAGCATTTTCATTGATTTTCTTGAGAATCTTGCACGAACTAATTTTCTTTTACTTCAGTGTGTGGTAGGTTCCTCGAGGAAACTGTTCCTTTCGTCAATAAACCATCACCAAATAACTTTCTATGAATACCTAGTATTGTTGGTCATCATCTTTGATAAACATGTTTTGTTCATTACTGGCCTGCAATTTTTGTCTCACCTGTTGTTGCAACTGTTGAATTTGTTCTGCAAATGCTTCCCCATCATCATTGATCCTATCCCCAAGCAGTAGCTACACCAAATATAGTAAAACCATAGGATTTCTACCATAACCAACCTAAAATGGAGATTTACCTGTAGATCTATTCACTGAACTATTGTAGGAAAACTTTGCTCGAGGTAAAGACAAATCCCACTTCTTGGGCTTGTCTCAAACAATGCTCCATATTAGGTTTCCCAAACTCCGATTTACAACCTCGGGTTGCCCATCTGTTTGGGGGTGATAGCCACTACTAAACTATAATTTAGTTCCCATTTTCTTCCATAATGTCCGCCAAAAATGACCCAAGAACTGAGTATCTGTATGAGAGGTAATAGTTTTTGGAACCCCATGCAATCTAATAAACTATGAAAAAAGATATTATGCCACCCGCGATGCATCACTAGTTTTCTTGCAAGAAATGAAATGATCCATTTATAGAACCTATCAACAACCACAAAAATAGAATCATTACCTCGTTGTGTGTTTGGGAGCCCCAACAAAAATTCCATGCTCATATCTGTCCATCGACCTGTAGGAACTGGTAGTGGCATATACAACCCTATGTTCTGTGAGTGTCCTTTATACATTTGACAAATCCGACATCGTGCCACATACTTGGTTATATATTTTTTCATCTTCGGCCAATAATACTTATCTTCAATTAAGGATATCATCTTATTCTTTCCAAAATGTCCTACCAAACCACTACTATCAAAACATTTATCCATGGTGTTCAACCAATCTATTAACTCCTATGATTTAAGATTCCTTGCATATTCTGAAACTTTCATCCTGATCCTATCATTTCTTCCTTCTAGAGCCCTGAGCATCATTTCTTCAAAAGACACACGCTCTAATTGTTCTTCTTCATGTTTTTCATGTTCTTCTTCATGTTCTATATGCTAATATACATTTCCTTGGTCTATTTCCTCATCAGACACTTCTCTTTGTATTATTCTATGACTAGTCAATATGCTTGTAAGATATGCTACTTTCCTATCTATGCATCTGATCAAGACCTACTCTTCCTCTTCCTCTCCTAGCCATATTCCCGCTCTGATACCAAATGATGTAGCCAAATCCTGAGTTTCATTCACAAGATCAAATAAACCATGAAAACAAAGGAGAATGGAAAAATAACTCTCTTTTATTCCTTTTCCATACTAACAATTACAATTGAAGCTCAACCCCTTATAACTACTATCTGGGATTTTTGAAAACAACTCTTTTTTAGAAAAACAACTAAATTTAGAAAATCCTCGCATGAATCTAAAACTGACCACTAAATAAGAGATAAATAACGAGACATTATTTGTCAACTCACTTTTCGGATTAAGCTCATAAACTAAGAGATAATTGATAATTGAAAAAATAAAATTTCTCGTAAAAACATTAAAACCCCAATTTGAGGCCTTATATGAAGGAATTTGGTGTTTAAAAAGTTTCAAAATGATGTACAATTAGACAAATTTGATCAACACGGTAGTGAACTCTTTGAGATGCTACTCCCCGTAAAATTTCAGCCCAAACAAATAAACGAGTCAAAAGTTATGACCCTCGAAAAATCCCCCAAAAATCCCTACATCACTGTCTCTCTTTCAGTTCTTGCCCCCTTCCGCATATGATTGTGGTTTGGTCAGAGCTTTGAGGTCCTTTTTTGGGCGTTCAATACTGAAGTGTTGGGTCAATTCTTTGAGGTCCTTTTTCTGGGCGTGCAGTATTGATGTTTAGGGTCAATGCTTTGAGGTCCTATCCTAGGGCAAGCAATTGTTGGTCCTTTACTATTGGATGCGTAAAGGTGATTTTCCCGATTTTGGGTGCAATGTTTCTTCGGTTTCTAGCCTCCCTCAGGATTGTATGCCACTCTGACATTGTCTGTCTTTCCTATGAAGTTTCTTTGGAAGTTGTCTCTACTACTTTTCTCAACAGGGTTTGAGGCTTTTCAGTATTGTTTTCATTCTCCATCTTTTGGTGTTGGGACTCTTGCAACCCTATTCTTTGTTGGCATATTGCTGTCTTTTTCTTCCTTATTTTTTATTGCATATTTCTTTGTGGATTCTTAGCTAGCTTCTGGACCCCTTTGGGCTTCTATTTCTGACCACTTTTCCCATGGTTGGGTCCTGCTTTAGGCATCTACAAAATGTAATTTGTTTCTCTATGGATGAATATAATTATGTTTTTTTCTGTGGAAAAAAAAATTCATTATATATCTATATTAAATATATTTTATAAATTTTAATTTTAATATACAATATTTCTTAAATACAATAGTATTAAATTTAATTTCTAGTTGGTGATGGAGTGTACTGTTAAATGAAGTCATCCATTTGAAATTTTGGCTTACCTTGTATGTCATGTATGGGGCAACGTAAACACACCTTAAGGAGGTTATAATGATAGGAATTAGACACAACAACAACTAGTTCAAAAAAAAAATATTAAATTTAATGATAAAATAAAATATACTTATAATATTTTTATATTTAAAATGGTACACCACCTTATGCTAATATGATGTACATATCAAGATAAAAATATGTAATTTGAAAGGTATAATTATTTTTTTTAATTATAAATGTACAAACTTATAAATTTAGAAACACAAAATTATTTTAATGTTAAATAAATTTACAAACTTCAGTGTCAATAAAAATATTCGCAAACCAAAAATCTTGTTTAGGAAGATGAAAACATAGAGAATAATTCAAATTTTATTTTTAAGTTTTTATTTAAAATGTGCTATTATATTTTTTGTTTTAATTAATTTATTTTTGAAACAAAAATATAAAAAAATCTAAGGTCTAATAGTTCAATAAAAAATTACAAAAAAATTGAATATTTCCACCAACATTTACTTGGATTCTTTTGGAAGATTGAACAAATGCTTCATTCCTGGTTAAGACTAAGAGCTAATTCTTCCTCCCGGTTTGAGATAAGAATTGCAATCAAAACCAAGCAGCATATTGTAGTTTGAAAATTAGCATCTACTTTAGAGTTCATCTCGCGAAGGATGTGATGGAAGGAGAGTTTCTCAAAGGCACGACAAGTAAGTTTGATATCCCACATAATATTTTGAAGTCTAATATCTTGCGCTGAGTTTTTACCGTTTTCCCAATCTATCACCATCTTTGAATCTCCCATCACATGTAAATTCCTGACATTTTTTCCTTTCACTTTCTCTATAAGAGTCCATAAGGCTATACAGTTTTCTCGATTGTTGTAACCTGGCCTTGACACGTATCTCATGAATATATATTTCTTATGGCTAATGTAAAGAACCACCCCGACTCCACATATAGGAGGATGGCCCTAATTGGCACCATCAAAATATCCCCAAGGGGTGGTATAGTCTATTTCATGGAGAATAGGGATCCACTGGGTATTTTTTTTTGTTTCTTCATAAATTCCATCGTTTTCTCCACTGTTAAGGCTATTGTTACTTCCGGAGGGACTAGTCTGTCTTTGTGTATATTTGAGTTGTGTTCCCACCAAAAATTGTTGACTAAGATGCTCGATAAGATGGTGTAAAGATTCATTGACCTATACACTAGCCAATCTTTGACACATTCCTCTAAGCTTGGTTTATTCCAGTCGGTTTTGGCTTGTATATTTTCTTTAACCGAGTGAAAAACCTATGTTGCATAAGAACAATGAATAAACATATGTGAAACTGTTTCGGAGCTTTCTTGACAAAGAGAACACCAGTTGGGCCCGTTCCATCCCCTTTTGATGGTATTCTCCAAGGTAAGTAATTTTTTATTTAAAGCGAGCCACAATGTAATATTACATCTAGGTGGGGCATTGATTTTCTACATTTTATCCCACCACCATTTTTTTTCTCCCAAAAAGTGCAATTCATTCCAATCTTTTTAACCAAGTTTTTTTGTGAAAGATTCATTCTCAAAAGTTTTTCATCCAAACCAATGAGTCCTTTGTGTCTTCATCAAGACGAATTCAGTTTTTTCATAACTTTCCCATGTAGGAGTTCCATTAATCATGGATATCCTCGAAGATATTTAAATCATATACAAAGATCCATCCTGGGCTTCCTCTTGGTTGTGGGAAGCTAGTTTTGGCATCTTTTAGGAAAAAAAATTCATGGACTACTAGGGATTGAATCAAGCGAGAGGAGAGAATGAAGTTGTTCCCGACTCCTAGCCAAGGATCTTTCCCTATTCTGATGCTTCTAACATTTCCTACTTTCTAGGCCGTCCATAGTCCCACTAGAGGGAAATCTTTGACTAACACTTTCTAGCTATTGACCTTTTATTTGATTTAAATGGGGCTCAAAACCATTCATGAATAGATTGGTTAGGGAAGTATTTTGATGAGATTATTGGTGTCCAAAGAGAATCACCTGTAGTTAAGATCCAAATATCTCTTCCTGTGAGGGCTTGAGAAAATAGGTGGATCTATTTGACCCCCCATCCTCCTAACTCCTTTGGGGCTCCTACCGATGACGATTTCGCTAGGTGAGGGAATTTGTTGTGTCTTGTCCATAGGAAATGAGAGCAGATTCTTTGGATCTTGTTTAGTACCATTTTAGGCATAACCGCTATAGAATTCCAATATACTATTATTCCTTGGAGCACCGATTTTAGTATTACTAGTTGTCCTCCTCTAGATAGGAGACGGTGAACCCAAAGTGAAACTATGGATTCCACCTTGCGGATGGGCCAATCCCAATCCGTTACTCTATAGTTTTCCAGTTTCAGTGAAAAACCAAGGTATTTAAAACCTTCATCCATAGACTTGGATTGTCCAAGGAGGAGCATGTATATCTTAATTTGAACTTGCTCAGGACAATTTGAAACAATGATACATGATTTGTCCAAGTTGATTGAAATCCTTGTTGTTGTGCATAAGAGATATAGGCATTCCTTAAGGGACTTGGCATCTCGAACGGTACCCTTTATACTGTAGAATATATTGTCAACAAATTGCATATGGGATATTTCTCCTCTATCAGTCACCTTTAAGTCTTGAATAACACCTTCATGTTTGGCCTCATTTAGGAGCATTCTTAAGGATTCTGCAATAATTTGAAACAAAAACAGGGAAATATGACAACCTTGTCTTAGGACTCGATGTATCACCTATGTTTCCCCCAACTCGTAATTAATCATTAATTATGATTTCCATGCTATGTCATGTGAGCAATGTAAATGTATTATTGTTTAGATTTCCAATAACTAACTATGGGGGAGAATCCTTGAAGTATTGGCCATGATATCACTAGAGGAAAGAGTGAGGAAACTGTAGAGAGGGTTCATTATGTCAAAATGACCCAAATTATCCTTGGTGAAATAATAAGCCTCATCTTGACCCCAAGGAAAAATCAGTTAATGAAATAAGGACTAGTGGCTGAGAAATCAACTACCCCCATGAATGGAAGCATGGAGAGTCTGGCTGAGGAGACAAAAAAATGTCATCCCAAAGTACAACAAAGTGCAATTTTCCTACAGTCCCATATTGACCCAATTTCCTTCTGAAAGAAGGAACAATATAGGTCGAGAACCTCCTTGGGGGAAAAATGAGAGGGCGTGCAAGAGAAGAGGGAGGATTCATAAAGAGGATAAGTGTGTGAGGTTCTCCAGTTGATAAGAAGAACAAAAGTATTTAATTTGTTCTGGTTAAAAAAAAATAACATGAGAAAGGATCTCGGAGAATTTGCAGAAAACATGACCTGAGCAGAGGTTCGCAAGATTCATTTTGAGGGAGCATCTGATAAACCTCGTAGAGGCCGTGATAGAGAAAGGATCTCTGAGAAATTTCAAAATTTCCCTAGTGATATCATGGATTGGCATAAGGGTGTCAAGATCACTAAGAATGAATGCCTCTGAGCCTACGGTTGGGTGGAAAGGAGAACACCCACAATCAGTTGGTCGGTGATTGAATGTAATAGATAATTATTTTATATACTCTATGTACTAGAATTGAAATGCATGATTTGAATGTTTGTAATTGTAATTGTGCCTTTCTTAAAATTGATGGTAATAATGCTTATTGTTCTTCTGTAAACTATTGCATTTGAATGGTTGTAAGATGACAAGTTTGGATTCTAGGCTAGTTGGAAAATCCTCAATGTATTTTTCCCAGAGATCAACTTCAAAGTTCTAGAGTCGGGGAAGAATTTACGGGACTACCACAATCTCGTTGATCCCTCGAGAATACCTTTCCATGTTTTAGAAATTAAGTTCTGTGAATGGAAGGTGCTTCCTTCAAACCAGTCATCCAAGAGACCACTGCCTCATGCCCATGACCTTAACCAAATATTGGATAAGAGTTATGAGTGTAGCCTCTAGATCTTTATAAATTTCCATAGGACCAGGTCCAGGAACCCTTCTCTACACCCAAAAAGGAGCTAAGTTATTTGGGACTCTGGGAGTCAGGAGCTCCAGGGTAAATGAACATTGCAATGTCCAAATGCACCGAAGGTGACCTGTCAGATCGGTAACTTGACGGTTAACCGACAGTTGGAAGCAATTTACCTGTTATCGTAGGATCCCTCCCCTTGTTAAACCCCGATCCACTTCTCGAATGTGAAGTAATGTGAGCCATATATATGAGGGCATTCAGGATCTCCTCTGAACATTGGATATACGTTGTGTTTAGTCTAACATTGACCACTTCAGGAGAACAAAGGTGTTGTAACACCAAAACCACCAAATGCTGAAGTCGTGAAATAATGTGGATCGTCGATCTAAGTATCCTCCAAGACCCATCTCAACCATTTGATTGTGGGAACATGTGTATCACGTTGAGATCACATGGGGGTCCATGTGTTGAGAAATGATGATGCCATGTGTGGCAGTCTTGTGTCATAGTAAAGGGATGTCAGTGACCTGAGGCATGTGCCACACATCTTTCCAACATGATTCGGGTTGGCAGGTGTCCCTATAGGAGTGGCCTAACACTGAGACCTAGGGGCCTTTGAGATAGAGTTGTGAGCCATGGATTTGGGGAGCCCGTTAAGAACCTCTCCCAACAGTCCGATCAACTAGTGGAAGGATTAATGTATAACACTTCGGGGAATTTCTATTCCAGAAGAAAGGGAGTGCTAAATGGGTGGAACCCTCGAACGTCAAAGTCACAAAGCGACGAGGACCATCGATTTGAGGATACATTGAGATCCCTCCTAACCATTGAATGTAGACCGTGGTCAGCCTGAAGCTGACCACTCTAGGACAAAAAAGGAAATTACACAGCCAAATACCCAAAATTCAAAGTCGTGATGCAACAGAGGTTGTAGATATGGGGATCTACATGGACCTGTCTTGACCGTGGGATAAAATGTATTGGGAGGTTGTTGGCAGGAGTTCAAACTTCGAAGCTCAGGGTGATTTCACAGGTAGGAGAGGTTGGAGGCTCCTGGAGGTTGTTAGTCTGGAGTGATGTGGCACACTGACATCACCTAGGGTGACATGGACCCATGTTCGACATGCCACATGTCACCTTGATCCTTTCCTTTTACCGACCTTATATGCCATTTGGAACATGAAACATGTCACCCATTGATGGGGCCACATGTCATATCTACCCTATGTCATGTGTTAATGCTCTGGTACATGCTCGCTTGGCCTAATAGACGGTGGACTACCCCGGGGAACTAGGATTTTGGGACTTCAGGAAAATTGGGAAGTTGGGATGATGGGGTTAGTCGGCTTTAGGTCCACACCTTCTTGTCCCTGCCTCAATGTTTAGTGCTCAACCACGTGTATGTGTGGACCCTTCAGGAGTTTGGGTTTCGAAACTCTGGATGGTTTGGGTGTGGTATAGTGGATGAGTCTAAAGGGCCGAAGGCTGGAGCCACATGGTAGGACTCCGAGACTTCGAGACTTCGGGAATGTTTCAGACATGTATAGGAAGGATGAAGGGTTGAAGGCCCGGTGATCACGAAGACGCAGGGAACATCCCAACCACCTCTTCAGTGGCCATGTCATCACTAATGGATGACAACCATGGTCAAGTCCATGCTAGGAAAAATGGTATGAATGAGATGAACCCATGTGGGTGCCACATGGCCTTTGACCAATGAAGTCTAAAGAACTTCGGAAAGGCATAACTTCTAATTTAAAGATTATATTTGAGCATGGTAATAGTCATTGGAAATCTCTTGACAAGCATAAGGTGATGGAGATATCGAGAAGAGGATTCAAGATTATGGAGGAAAGAGAAATTTTGATGCCCCATCCCTTAAAAATGTACTTAAAGGGTTGGGTGTGTTACAAAGTGGTATTAGAGAAGGCAACAACACTTGGCCTTCTTGGGCTCACGAAAGAGTCAAGTGATTATTTTATTTCTTAGAAACCTTTAAGGGAGAGGGCACCCTACCCTATCCTACCTAGCAAAACATGATTCAAAAACAGGTATGGATGGGATGGAGAATAGTCATAATACTAGTTTACCAAGGTTAATATGAGTTTGTTGAGAGTATTACTGCTGTATGGAAATTATATGCATAAGTTCCTCGAGAGAAGGATGCAGATTAAAATTCAGTTGGGATTTTACCCAGGGAAATTGAATCATGCTAGACTGTGGCAGAACAATCCTATCATTTCTTTTGGATTTTTGGCATAGGGGAAAACCCAAGGTTCAACGCTTCAACAATGCACCAACAAAACCCCAACTATCGGCCCTTTCAGAAACACCTGTGAAGCAGATGAAGTCTCACCCGAGGTAGAGGCAGGGGTGATTGCAAGACTCAGGTGTCTGCAACCTTAGCTGGAACACAGATCTGTGATTCTAACTCTTAGAAAGCACTTTATCATATATCATTCATCAGTATTTAACCCTCATGGCACTCCATATATGGCATAGATCACCGCAGCATTCACTTAGATCTAGGTTAAGTTAGCACTTAACAACAACAAAATAGGTTTAGCACTCATAACTTTCATATATGTCAGATCTACACCCATACATCTAAGAAGAAAAAATCAAGGTGGATCTATCTAAGTATATAATAGCAAAGCACATAGCATAGTCATATCAAAGAACAACACATGGAAAGAGACCAACACATTAGGTCGAAGCACCGACCAAAACACAGAGGCAGCATGGTTCACCCCCACCCTGGGGCTACGTCCACAAAGTCTTATTCTTATTTATTAGCTTTGGTCAATTGGGTTATAGCACAGAGCTCAAACTTGTACTCCGCATAGGAAAGGAGATCTGCGTGCACCTTGCCAGATCCTCCTTCCCCGAGTAGATCTAACACAGAGCCTTCTTACAATCTGTGCACTCAACACTTACAACACTTGCACTCATCTTTGCAAGTCGGTCACACAATATACAAAAAGCCTTTACTAGCACTTAGCTTATCTTCTCCTCTCTTCCTACATTGTCTAGCTACTTATTTATACTTTACAAAATAAGCCTAAACATGGGTAAATCCATGGGCCAACATGCCATACCCATTACATTATCCCAAAAAACCCAAAAAGGACCCAAGAAAGGGGTATAGTTTCCATGATCTCCACTTCGCGTTGCGCTCCATCTTTGACAAGCTGTCGAAGTCCAAAAATGGTCAAATATGACCAAGTGTTCCTCAAAACTTGGTCAAGGGCCAACATGCCCCCAACACTCACATGTGACTCATCCTGAGTCACTCTGGTCTGATCAATTCTGCCTCGAATTCCTTGATCTTGGCTCTAACTACTTCGACTTGCTGCAGTGTCACAACCTCTTGCTCAGTGAACTCCTGGATCATTGCATCGTTTATTGTCCCTTCCAGGTGTTGTTCTGCGGTGATGACAATCTGTTCAAGCTCAGTTCCCTGGATTTCAACTTTAGTGAACAGTTGGCATGCCTTTTATTGGATTGGTTGAAGTCGTTGGGAGACTTCCATCACTTTACTTTGCAGTGTGTATACCTATTGTTGAGCAGTACGTTGTTCTACAAACCTCTTCATTCTTTCGAATAGGATCAATGCCTTCAGCTACGCCTGTAGCGTATATGCGTGATGCTTTTCTTCTTGGAGTTGTGCCTCCAATGCCTGCAACTCTAGATTCTCTGTGAGATTCTCATAAGTTTGAGCGCTTCTAGCGCTCAACTGCTTGCATTCCAAGGCAAAGGGTTTTAATCAGCCAACTACGCTATGGGAAATTGCCTCCCTTAGATCCCTTATTTTTTAAGGAGTCTCGGGCACAGTATGAAGTTCCATATCTGTGATGCGCTACTGAATTTTTTGGATTACTTCTTCAAGTTGTTCCACCTGCTATGGGACATGTTCTTCAATATTTAGTTCTATGACTGTCACAGAGAGAAGTGCTTTGTGAACCCTTTCATGTACTTCAAGTTGCTCTGCTAGAAACTGGTCCTTGCTCTGTTGTAATTTTTCTTTTTCCTCATCCCACTTCTCTTGCAGGGAAATATTTTCCCATTCTGCCTTACTCTATTGTTCTACAAGTGCTCTCTGTACTTGTGTCAAATCTTGGGTGGCTTACGTTGTCTCTTATTAATCTCATCGAAGGCGAGCTTCGAATTTCTCGGTGAGATGGTGTAATTGGGTGGGCTCATCACCTATTCCTGCTATTCCAATTGTCAAGGGCACAGTAGAAATTGCTTGCCTGGACTGGAGTGCCTGCTTCACTTCTTGAAGTTCACCCTTGATTCAGCTGAATACCTTCTCCTTCTTTTCTTCTTGCTTTTTTGCAATCTCTAGTGAAGCATCATTCAGCGCAACGATTAAGAAGTCGAAGTCATCCGGTGTGAGGGTAGTCTTAAATGTAGTCTAGGTGGCCTTAGTTTTATTTTTGGATGAGGGATTTGGTGGGGTAATCTTCCTTTTCTTAGTGGGATCCTCCTCCTCTCTAGGTGAAGTAACCTTGCCTTTGTTTTTCTCAACCTCTGTTCCACCTAGTTCTTCACCATCACCTCCCTGTGCAGGTGAGATCGAAGTAGTCTTCATGGATGTGTATCTGTGTATCTGGCATAGCTTCAGGGCTTTCCACATTGGACATTTCTGTGGGGTCCACTGCAACAAGGAGGTCCGCTAACCATTCCTTGGTAATCTGCTCCAAGTCTTCTTCTGTCAACTTGTAGTATGACTGGCATTGTTGTTTGTGCTCATCAGCACACACTGTGATATAGGTGAAGTGTGTTTGGGGTGAGGCGCAGTGTAGACTGGATTGCATTCTTCAATTAGTAGTAATAAGCATGGAATATGGAATTGGACTACCACTGCTTGTTCATGTCGTTGGAGTACCACAACATATAGAACTTCACAGCCAGTGGTTCGAAGGGTTCGATCTCTGGAAAAGTGGCACCTTCTGGTAGCTCCCAGGTGATGAAAGCGATTAGTATGAGAAACCAACTAAAGTGGAACTCGTACTCTTGGTCTTGTGCTTCTCTACAATCAAGCTCTAACTGGTTTACAAGGTACTATGCCCAGTTCATCTGTAGTCCCTCGACGCACTTGCCTGCGAGGTCAACTACGAATCTAGTCACTTGTGTTGGTCTGTTCTTGCGAACTGTCTTTCCCGTGATCAGCTGACAGGCAAGGTGCACTGCGCCACTCTGGATAGAGGCTACCTTGTACCCTCACGTGCCTTTCTCGACATCGCCAAAATTTTCTTTTATCCTCTGCGCTAATGCTCGGTTTGAGGTCTTTCCAGGGTAAAACTCCTGTGGGTCAGGGCCTTGCATACTAAGGCCTGTGATCCAATTGATCAAGGTCAGATCCACAGTGATGCAGCGGTCCAGCCATAAGTATCCTCAGTGGTAGCATGACAACAACAACTTGACGCATGTGTTGACTTCCTGGTGTCTGCCAAAGTGTGAGGTTCTAGGTCCATGACTGCGGGAAAATATTATAATTCTTGCCTTTAGTCATGTTTAAGTACTTATGCGGGGCTAACATGTTATAAACCTTACGATCTCCAAGGTTAAAATCACTACATTTCAGTGCTGCAAGCTTATCCTGGTCAGCATGAACTGTACACACCCTTTCATAAGCTACGTGGTGATCAAAGTGTACTTAAAGTTGCGAGGTACATAGTAATGATTGATGGCACCACTTAGAGGTGGTAAGTAAGTAGGTAGAATGCATGGGATAAGATTGGCATTTGTGATGTCATCCCTGTGCTTGGTCTATTTCTCATCGGTCAGTCGGGATGGATCGACACGAGCAGTGGAAGGGGAGGCCTAGGTTCCTCTCGTTGACGATGCTTGGACTCCTGTAGATAATCCTCGCTCAGACATGACTCTCTCAGTCATTAAGTCAATCAAAACTTCTTCAACTACTTTCTCAGCAACGTTGAGATTGTTTGACATACAAGCTTGGGTCAACTAGCTCGGGTGTAAAATGAATTCAGAGACTATAGTGAATAGTATGGGAACAAGGCAATGATCACAGGGTGAAGTAATCTCAAGTTTCCGTTTCAAATTCTCACTTAGAAAAAAGTATTCTTGGTGTGTGGTACGATGGAATAAGTAGGGAAACTTAGCAACGGTATGCTTGCAATGGGTATGAGGTTGCATTAACTTATGTTTTGTCCGTTATGGAACAGTCGAACGGTCTAATGGTGATCCATAAATGATTTCCGACCTGTTTGAAGCGACAGTCGAACGATTATATTGGCTTCCAATGACCATATTACTTTGCCTTGGTGAAGTGGAATATGTCGTTGTTCTGATATCCCTGTGAAGCTCCAATTCTGCAAAGTGTCTTGCTGCGAGGTACCCTCTGGGATCTTCTGTAATTTTTCAATCTTAGCCTTCTTCTTAATTAGATTTCTAGCCTTCTTTCTAGTGAGCTTTGTCTCGATGATTCTCTTCCCATTTTAATTTTTATTTTCCTCGGACATAGTCACTTTGTGCTGGTGAGATTCTCTCCTAGGGTTTAGGTATATCACTTCTTCTTTGTCTGGGGTAGAAATTTCAGCCTTTTGTGTATCTTTGGCCTCAACATCTGGGCTTCTAGTGTCAGATGGCTTCGAGTTGTTATCCTGTCCTTCTATCAACCGTGTGATCCTTTTAGTCATGAAATCTTTTAACTCTTGTTTCTACTATTCCAAAAGCTCTTAATCTTCCTTCTTTCTAGCTTGATCTCTTTCAATCCAAGGTTTTCCGAGTAGCATAGTAAACAGGGCGTCGTCCTCAATGAATTTGATAATCTCAAAATCTTGTTTTGTCGAATTTCCATTGACTGTCATAGGTATTCGAGCACGTTTTCCACATAACATCATCAGTTTTCCTCTGAATAGTCCTATTCCTCCCAACGAAGGAATCATGGCAGGATTCCCTATAGCTTCCCAACTTATTTTTGGCATAATGTTCACTTGTGTTTCTTCATCAAGAATACATGCAATGTCAAAGTCCCCTATTCTTGCTTCGACTTGCTCCTTTTCTTTGAAGATCTCTAGTAATCGGACATCTTTATGTTCCTTCAGGGTTTCTTTCATCTATATTAATACTTTCTCTGATTCTTGCTGGGTTTTTTCCTTTTCTGGATCTACCTTATGGTCTTCTTGATTTAGATTTATCATTTCAATCTTAGCGATCATTCTAGTGCAATCCAATACCGCATGATCCCTAGCTTTGCAATAGATACAACTAGGTCTTCTACTAGGGCATTCCTTAGCTAGACGGCATGTTTTTCTACATCTGTAACATAGGATTAATCCTCTCTTTCTTTTAAATGATCCCTAGCCTCTTCCGTACTGCGCACTAGAATCGTGATAGCTAACCTGCAGAAAATTATTTCTAGGATCCTGCATCCATTTGTTAGTCCATGCATTCTTTCTATGCATAGGTATAACATATCTATCATTATACTTATCAGATATATTCATATCAAACTTTCTTTCATCTATTAATACCCTAGTTTTTAAGCTAGGACATAATCTATCAAACATACCTAGATCCATGCTCTAGAAACAAAAAAATTTCACTTATCTTACTCGTACAGAGCACAAAGCTTCCATATCTAAGAACTTTTGGCTATTCTTACCTTTATTAGAGCACAGATCTTACATATCTTACCTATTTTCTGTAGATCTTACCTCTTTCTTTCAGAAATTTCCACTTTTACTTTTCTTAGAGCACAGAGCATTTAGATCTCGCTTCTTTTCTTCGGATCTGATCTTCCTTTCTTAAGATCTAACATTATTCCTGGCACAAAGCTTCATAGGTCGAGTAAAAATATGTGCACTAGGGAAACAGATCTATGCACAAAGATTTATTTTGCACAAAGTTTCTTCTTCCTCAGTTCCCAACAATCACAGTTTCAGGTCCCAACAACAGAACCATTTGTTGGCACAGGGGTAGACCTAGGGTTCAACACTTCAACAACATACCAACAAAACCCTAACTACCATCCCTTTCAGCAACACCTACGAATCAGATGAAGTCTCACCTGAGGTAGAGGCAGGGGTGGTTGCAAGACTCAGGTGTCTGCAACCTTAGCTGGGACACAGATATTTGATTCTAACTCTTATCAAGCACTTTAGCATAGACCATTCATCATTATTTAACCCTCATGGCACTTCGCAGATGGTACAGAGAATCACAACATTCAATTAGATCTAGGTTAAGTTATCACTTAGCAACATCAAAATAGGTTTAACACTCAACACTTTCATATATGTCAGATCTACACCCATACATCTAAGAAGCACAAATCAAGGTGGATCTATCTAAGTATATCATAGCAAAGCACATAGCATAATCATATCAAAGCAGAACACATGGAAAGATACCAACACATTAGGTTGAAGCACCGAGAAAAACACACAGAGTCACCGTGGTTCACCCCCACCTTGGGGCTACATACACAAAGTCTTCTTCTTCTTTATTAGCTTTGGTCAATCGGGTTACAACACATAGATCAAACTTGTACTCCACATAGGACATGATATTTGCATGCACCTCACTAGATCCTCCTTCCCTAAGTAGATCTAGCATAGAGCCTTCTTACAATCCATGTACTTGGCACTTATAGCACTTGCACTTAGCTCTGCAAGTCGGTCACACAATATACACAAATCCTTTACTAGCACTTAGCTTATCTTCTCCTCTCTTCTTACATTGTCTCGCTACTTATTTATAATTTACAAAATATGCCTAAACATGGGTAAACCCATGGGACGATATCCCATACCCATTACATTATCCCCCAAAACCCAAAAAGGACCCAAGAAAGGGATCTAGCTTCCATGATCTCCACTTCACATTGCCCTCCATCTTTGACAAGATGTCGAAGTCCAAAAACGGTCAAATATGACCAAGTGTTCCTCAAAAATTGGTCAAGGGTCAACATGGATAAATAATATCCAATCCTACAAAAGTGGGATTATGCTGAGGGGAATTAATAATAAAACTTGGATGCAAATGACATGAACTTGTTTTAAGGAGTACTCGAGTCCAAAAGGAAAATAGACTGAATAGGTGGAAGGAATTTCCTAAAAAGTAGGCTTATGAAGCATCTATTAATTAAAAGTGTTGATTAAATGGAGGATTTGTAATTGGGAGAACAATCCTAAATGTCTAAAGGAATCATTGGAGTAGGTGAGTTCAACCTACTTGACCTGTTATAACCGAAAGACTTCTTTCTAGGGTAATCCCTCTTTGCGAAATAAAGGAAGACATGAGGACTGGGAATGAACCTCACAAAAGAAGTGAAATGACATGAGCAAGTTTAAAATCTCATGGTTTTTCTAGGTAAGTGTGTACCCCTACTAACTAATGGTAGGTCTATACATGAAAATGCAAGAGGAAAGTAAGTGGAACCCATCTGCACTACAGACATGGGTATATGCTTGAGTGCATGGATCTACTGCATTGTAAAGTTTCTTGATATGAAGAATGATATTAAGAACAAACATATATGAGTGAATGATATTAAATGTGCAAGTGATGCACATGTATGATGTAAGAGTATATGCATACTAAAGGCATGATGTGACTACCTAAATGAATGAAATGTAAGGCAAGAATTGCACTTGCCAGGATTAAATGAAAACCATGGATGCATGGATGACTCCATTCTGAAGAGTCATGAAATTTTTTTTTGAATGATAACCTGAGGGAAATGTGCTCCATTCCCTCAGGAAAGACTAGTATAAATATATGAAAGAGTAAATGAGCAAGAATTCTTTGTTGTCATGATAAGTGGCAAAATGATTATGCCTTTGAGGATCGCATGAGAATGATTGTGGACAATCACGAGTTAAATGATATTAAAATAAAGATGTATGTGAGATGTGAAATATACCTATGGTAGCTACACATAGGCTTATGGTTATGTACGTGGTTAAGTACATCATGGATGTAAGTTAACAAAACAAATGAATGTTGACCATTCTGATAACTGAATGGTAATGTAAAAAATGCACAGGTTCATGATTCATTGTGAACATGATGTTTTTTTTGTAGCATGTTGATTTACCAAGAAGTTTGCGGTGAACCTAAATATAAATTCTCAAGGAAACGAGCATGGATATCACAATAAGAAGTAAATTGCAGAAGCAAAGGAAAGGAAAAGGAAAAATACTTTTCTCATATTAAAAACTTTGAATTTATTAACAGAGTTGTACTGCTTAAAATAATAGATGTGAAAACAAGTAAAAATGGTAAAAGGAAAGTAAACCAATGAGTATGTTTAAATTAATAGGCTTGGTTGAGCCGTGTTAAGTAAATATAGTGAGGCCTTGGAATAACTCAGCTAGACTGAAAGCCCCGGGATGTGTAGAAGGAGTTGGAAAAGGGAAGAGACCTTAGCTCCTTTCTTGTTGTATATTATGTTTTCTATGGGATGAGAAACTGGTGTGTTGATGGAAATAAATGTCTTGACACCATAATGATGATGGTTGTATGACTGTAGAAACAATTGAGAATTTTTTATGTTGCACTAATGAAAACATCAAGGATACTGTGAAGAAGTGCATAAAGATATGCTATGCTAGGACATATCTGAAATTTGTTTATTGATTTGAATGTTATGGTATATGCATTTTTATTTTACATGATGACTAATGTATGTATGATACATCATGTGTAGAAAAGAAGTTGAAAATGTTGGGAAAGATAGTTACCAATGATGGAAAACCTCAAGAAGAGGATGAATACGAGAAGGTTGTTGTTGAAATTTGTTGAAGGGACCCTAAAAGTCCCCATAAAGCACCATTGATGAGGCAATATCAGAGAGGGTGTTGAAAGTCATAACATGTATAAAAGTGTTCATTCCTATAAGGCATGTGGTATGAAGGGATTGGGTAAGAATCCCTTCTGAAATATTTTATTATTTCAGTGACATATATAATTGAAGTTGAGATATTGTTGGATGACATTGATACCCAAGTAGGGTATCATTCAGGAATAAAGAGAGGAAGTTTATGCTGGTGAAGGATTAGTTATAATCTTCCAATAAAATGAATCAGTAAAGAGTACGATGGGGACAATAACCAATCTAGGGAGATTGGGAATAAAGGTGCTCATAGTTAGTATATTGCATGGAATGCATTGAGGAAATGCATATATGTATAAGAGGGAAGGAAATGGATTTCCATCGAGGAAGGAGGACCTTCCACTACTCCACTTGAGTTTTGTAGTTGATAAAGAAATGAAAATTTGGGTGGCAATGAGTGTTTGCACCCTAGTTACTAATGAAAGAGGAATGCTTGGGTTCATTCAAGAGAAACTTTTAGTTTTGTATGTGTTGATTTGGGATCATGATCATCCTGTAGCAGGGAGAACAGTCCTGCTATAAGAGTGAAGGAGAATGATTAAAACTCATGGTGAATAGGTTGGTTGAGCTCCAACACCCCATGATAAAGTTCTTATCATAAGTGTGGAAAACCTGAACCGAATATAAAGGGTACATTGGGTATGAATGTGGCCATGAATATTGGCACATTGATTAAAGTCATTTGATATTTGAATTGAATCTAGAAAAAATTGGTATGTTGAAAGGATGCATTCGTAAAGAATGGTATTTCCTTTTTTCTTTGTACCCTTGAATAGGTGAAAATGACTTGGACTGTTAGTATGCATATTTTGGAAATATAATGTGCATGAGAACTAACAATTTGTGGAAATTGCAGGAAGAAAAGGGTCTTGGATATGAAAGCGTTGTAAGTCCACAAGGAAGATGAAATTGTCATTGAGCTAAAAATATATAGGAAGGAAATTCCCATACTTGTGAATCCGGTTCATGTGCGAAATAGATCTGAAAACAAATTTGGGATTTGGAAATCTGTGGGTGACAGATTTGCAAGAAAATTCTGAATTTGAAATTGATGATAATATCTCATAATTTTTGTATACCTTTGATACAGGTGAGGTGAAAAAAATATCTGTCTAGGGATGAAAGTTGAAGGTTGTCAATATCGAAAGCATGAAAAAGACAACTGTTGATATAAGAGGACATGGTGGTAAGCCATGATAACCCTAGAATATGTTGTGTTGTGGTAACAAAAGTCAGAGGGACACCTCGACTGAGAAATTTTGAGGGACATCTCGACTGTAACGCTCAATGAAGTATTTATAACTCTTCTTGTGTGAGAAATCCTTGGCAAGGAAAGATTAATTGCCTGAGGGACTGTATAGTAGAGAAGGGGATGTCTAAGCCTAGGCTTGGAGGATGAGTGACCACAAGGAAGAGGATACTCTGATAATTCTTATAAACTATTGATTGGTATCATGCACACAACGGGTATGTCAAGGAAAAACAATGATCCAAGATAACAGGACATCCATGTGGATGCAAATCCATGATCTGCACAGATAAATATTGTTCTAGATTATGAAAAAAATCGTCTTGAATCTTTCACAACAATAATATGTTTTCGCATGAAATTGTGATTAATATGCTTGTTGTCCAAAATTATTGAAGGAAGGTGATGAAGGCAAAGGGTCTGGAAGGTACCTGACAAAGAAAGAGGATCAATATTTCTGAAGCAACTAAGTGACAAAGGCATGACAACTACTACTGAGAAAGAACATCGAGGACAATGTTCCTTAAGGGGGAGGGGATTTTAATACCCTTGTTTCCCCCAGCTTGTAATTAATCATTAATTATGATTTCCATGTTATGGAATGTGAACAATGTAAATATATTATTGTTTAGATTGCCAATAATTGACTATGGGGGTGAAGCCTTGAAGTATTGGCCATGATATCACTAGAGGAAAGAGTGAGGAAACTGTAGAGAGGGTTCATTATGTCAAAATGACCCAAATTATCCTTGGTGAAATAATAAGCCTCATCCCGATCCCAAGGAAAAATAAGTTAATGAAAGAAGGATTGGTGGTTGAACAATCAACTACCCCCATGAATGGAAGCATGGAGAGTCTGGCTGAGAAGACAAAAAACTTTCAACCCAAAGTACCACAAAGTGCAACTTTCCTGCAGGCCTAGACTGACCCGAGTTCCTTTTGACAGAAGGAAAAGGATAGTTCCAGAATATCCCTGGTAAAAAGGAGAGGGAGTGCAAGAGAAGAGGAAGGATTCATAAAGAGGAGGAGCATGTGAGGCTCTCCAGTTGAGAATAAGAACAAAAGGATTAATTTTTTTTGGTTAAAAAGAAACGAACATGAGAAAGGATCTCAGATAATTTGCAGAAAACATGACCTGAGCAGAGGGTCATGAGCTTGATGCTGAGGGAGAATATGGTAAACCTCGCAGAGGCCATGACAAAGAAAGGATCTCTGAGAAATTTCAAATGTTCCCTAGTGATATCATGGCTTGGAACAGGGGTGGCCAGAGCACTAAGAATGAATACCTCTGAGCCTACGGTTGGGTGCAAAGGCAAACACCCATAGTCATTTGGATGATGATCGACTGTAATAGATAAGTATTTCATACGCCATGTGTACTAGAATTGAAATGCATGATTTGAATGTCTGTAATTGTGATAAATTGTGCCTTTCGTGAAATTGATGGTAATAATTATTATTGTTTCTATGTAAACTATTGCATTTGAATGGTTGTAAGATGAAAATTTTGGCCTCTGGGATGGTTGGAAAATCCTCAAGGTATTTTTCCCAGGGATCAACTTCACAATGCTAGAGTCAAGGCAGAATCTATGGAACTTGAGGCATGTGTGACGCAACTTTCTAGCATGATTCGGGCTGATAGGAATCCCTCTAGGAGTGGCCTAACACTGAGACCTAGGGACTGTTGAGATATATTTGTGAGTCATGGATCTAGGGAGTCCATTGAGAATCTCTCCCAAACGTCTTATTAACTAGTGGAAGGATTAGCGTATAGCACTTCAGCAAAGTTATACTCCGGAAGAAAGGGAGTGCTAAACAGGTGGAACCCCTGAACGTTGAAGTCATGAAGTGATGAGAAATGTTGATCTAAGGATGCGTCAGGATCCCTCCTGACCATTGGATATAGATCATGGTCAACCTGGTGTTGACCACTCTGGGAGAAAAAAGAAAATTGCACAACCAAACCCATGAACTCCGAAGTCGCGAAGCGATGAAGGTCGTATATCTGGGGATCTACGTGGACCGGTCTCAACCATGGGATAAAATGTATTGGGAGGTTGCTAGCAGGAGTCAGACTTTGGGGCTCCGAGTGATTTTGCAGGTAGGAGAGGCTAGAGGCTCCGAGAGGCTGTTAGTATGGAGTGACGTGTCATGCTTATGCCACCTAGGGTGACGTGGACCCATATTCGACATGCCATGTGTCACCTTGATTCATTCCTTTTACAGGCCTTATATGTCATTTGGAACGTGACATGTGTCACCCATTGATGGGTCCATGTGCCATATATACCCTATGTCGCGTGTTAACACCTTGGTACATTCTTTCTTAGTCTAATAGTTAGTGGAATACCTCGGTGCACTAGAATTTTGGGACTTCGGTAAAATTGGGAAGCTGGGACATTGGGATTAGCTAGACAAAGGCCCAGACCTACATGTCCCTGCCTCCATGTTTAACGCTCCACCACGTGTAAGTGTGGACCCTTCAATACTCTGGGTTTTAGAACTGTTATCCCCTATCCTAGGGATAAATAAGAATATTATGTCTCGATGTCCACATGTCCTAGACATGGAGTGTCGAGAGATAAATGACTTAATCTTGGCCCTACAGGCCCCATCTTTTCTTCAGTGCAATCCATCTATCAGCAACAACAACATCCATCCCACCAGCCCAATCCTGAAGTAGTAGTGGGTCTTGATCTATGAGGTAATGATTTTGGTTATCATGGTATGTGTCACTCTGATTTTCAAATCATTTGAATATGTTGCACTGAAATCTCCTTTATTTCATAACATTTTCTTGGAAATTATGCTCTTTAACTTGTTCATACCTGGGGGGTGACATAATTCCCTAGTAAACTAGTTCTCCTTTAGTATGAGTTTCCACTCAGTGGTTCTATGAAAGGTCATCGTCCATTCCTTCCGCACTTACCAATTTTCATCAGTATCCTTCTCATATTCCCCTACCTTGTTTCGGGCATTGGGTTTGCCACACTAGGAAGGGTTGTACCTTTCCTTGTGGGAAGAAGGGGCTAAAGGCCCAGAGGGTCAAAGTAGCTGGAAAAAGTTAAAATCCAAGATAAAACCTTTGAGATGCTTTGCCCAAGGATTCCTGAGAAAGCAATAAAATGATTCTCAGTAAGAAAAGGGTACCCGTAAGATAAAAAAAAACTCAAGGTCTAGTTGGTGGATGGGAGGTCTCATCATGAGCTGACCTATTAGGTACATGGGCATGTAGCGATATGACACTACCATATATCTGGTCACCAAACTAGGGTAGTGTCTCTTGGTGGTATAGCCAAGAGAAATGGGGTCTCATCATGATCCAACTTTCTCATTTCCATGAAGTTCTTGCAGGTAGCGTTGTTACCTCTGGTCACCACGCTAGGAAAATGTCCCCCAACTTTTCCCTTGAAAATAAAAAGCAATAAGACTAAGAATAAAATGCATTGAATAGGCTATAAAGCAATGGCATACATGATAAGGTGCATCTCACCCTCTACAGAGGCACCCACATGCAAGACCTACATTTCCCTGTTATCATTTCATGCTCTTCCCAAACATTTCCCCTACACCATTTCACACACTTACATGACCTAGATTGGCTCTCACCTGGGAAACACCCAAACTTGAAGAGGATTATCCCAATAGGAAATCCTGAGACCCTCTCCAGACCTGACTTTTTAAACTACATAATGTCTTTGAGCATTGGTCTAGGTAAAGGGGGGTTTGATGCACATGTTTGAATAATTTGAGTATTGAATGTAATTGACAGTGCTATGATCCCTATGACTTATGAGCCCATGGAGGGCGTATTTGTTTCTACTGCAGGAATTTTCCCGGTGGAAATGTACATATGGGGAGATGATTAGCTCAGACCTCCATGGGGTTTAAAGCCCACAAATGGATGATGTGACCCCAACCAGGGGTAGAGAGATTTCAGAGACTTGCACTAGGAAAAAAGAAACACTTTTCACCAAAGACACTTTGGTAGACCTACAACCAAGGGGATCTTTCTCTTCCACCTAGAATTTGTCCTTGGGAGGCCCATGAAGTCACCTTTGTGACCCTAGACATCACCCAACATCAATATTGGTATTATGGAGGAAGTTGTGTGCCAATTGGCACGTGTGGAATCATCCAGGGGCTTAGGAGGCCTAACATTTTGCATATGAGGCCCAACGTTCCATATAGGAGGCTCAATGTCACCCTAGAATGGCATGACGCCACCTCTAAAAATGATTTCATGGTTTAATTAAAGACATTTATGAAAAAAAATGGATTTTTGATGTAATTTGTCCATGTCGGCCTTTTCATGACCTAGTTTTAATTAAATGTCATTCATATTGTATAAATAAGAGATAAAAACTCTCATTTTTTCATCATTCATTCATGACACAAGTGTGAGGTCTGAAATTCGACCCTCTTTAAGGGTTATTGGCTGAAACTAAGTGGTGCACAACTTTTGGGGAGGCAAATCTTGGTGTATTTTGGCAAATATTCAATCTGGAGGATATTCAACTAGGGTTTGGCTTGATTATTCTTGGTGAAGTAAGTAGAAAATATGAATTTATTTATTGTGAATGGATTCTTATGGTGAATTTACTTGTTTCATGTCAAAGATTATGAAATTACTTTCTTGAAACCCTAGGAGAAAGACATATTTTATTACCATTTTCTCTATAATCTTCCACTTGCTAATATTTATTGAAAAACACTTATCTAGAAGTAGATACTAGAGCCCTACCATTGTAGCACTCTTGTAACCCTACTTCATTTCCCATTTCATATTTTATTTCAAATTGACTAAGGAAAAGAGAAATCGCTAGGGCCTAATTTTCATTACTTTCTAGCAATTATCTCTAGGACTTGGATGTTTTAGGCCTTGGGACACCAACACCTCTTTCATCCTCTCCATCGCCTTTGAATTAAGTATTATCGTTGCTATTTTTCTCTAAGAGTTGTTTCTGACATCATTTACTCCATTACCCTATAAGGCACTAGTCTACCCATGACAAGTGATTGATTGATCAAACTACTTTCAAACTATGTTCTTTGGAACATCCACTAACTCCTATTAACCTTAGATTAGCCTAATTCACTAACCAACTTGTTGTTGTGGCAAAAGATTGCTATATCCATCTAACAACAATAAATTAACCTTAAAAGTGACATGTTATGCTAGATAGACATTGTTAAATCTTCCTGTGACTATCTAATATCACTTTGTCTACTTAAAGCTACTATTTCTAGTCTTTTCTCAAGCATTTTGAAGCATGATTATTGTGGTTCTTACAAATTTATCATTGCTATTGTAAATTGTTGTACTGCTGCAATTTTATATCAGCTATTATATTTATTAAAATTTCATTGTCTTATGGAGCATTAATATCATTTTGGTACTTGGAAAGTTCCCCTTTTCTATTTTGTCGTCTTGTTCTGGGAAGGTACACAATATTACTCTTTTGCTTCATCTCTAATAAGTCAAAAATAACCTTTTGAATTGAGTGACATGTGAGAGGGGAGGGAATTTCATGTATCATTTTCCTTATCCTTCTCAAACCCTCATGTCATTGGGAACGTCTCCCCTGGGGTAATGTGACAAACTCCTAAATAGAAAGGGGTTTCCTATTAAGGTGACAGTGATAGGTCACTCCCAATTACACCAATTTTTTATCCACTTTCCTTGGGCTTTGCGAAAGTACAAATTGTGTGATAACATTTTGACGTCATTTTCGGGGAACACTGAGTTAATATTCCTCAATGACACATTTTTTATAAGCATTTCCTTCAAATCCTTTTATCTTATGAAGCTTACTTGGCGACTCCACTGAGGGTGATTCCCTCTCTACCATTTGATGATCTCTAGAAGGATTATATGGTGACTCCACTAATAATTAAGCTAAACATGGACTCTCAATGGGTCCCAAGAAATTTCAAACCCTTGGATATGAGTAAAATTTTGGGTTACCCTCAACAAATGCCCCCAAGGTATGAACAATGGCTCCCTAGATTCACTAGTAGTGATGGGGTTAGAGCCGACAATGACATGGATAATTTTTGGGCTTTCTTTCAACTCCACCCTATCAATGATTATGTTGAGGATTTGGAAATGAAACTTTTCTCTTCCACTCTTCATGGAAATGCTATGAAATGGTATGACGATCTCCCTAATGCTAGAATCACATCTATGGACCAGTTAGATGAAACCTTTCTCAATAAATGGGGTATTAAATTGGAAGATATCCAAGTAATACTAAACATACTCAAGTACATAAAACAAACTGAGAATGAGACTGTCAAGGAATTCCATACTAGGTTTGAGAACTTGCTATATCAGATTCCTAGAAGCCATCGTCATGAGAACAAGAACCTCATTTACCTCTATACCAATGCACTCTTAGTGAATTTAGGGTTACTCCTAAATAAAAAGGGGCCAAAAACAATCAATGATGCCTATCACATGGCCATACAAATCGAGGTGAATATCTCTTTGTTCAAGAGAAAACACATTTTTTCTCTAGAAACCAAAGTTGATCACCCCAAAGGTACCCCAGATACTCTTAGTCTGGAGATATTATATTCCCTTGAGATATTTGAAATAAGGGAACAAGTCATTGATAAACAAGAGGTTGAGGAGAGGGATCCTAATGAGGTTTTCCAATCTGTTAGCACATAAATTTGCAGTAGCAAATTTGGTCATTTTACAGCACTGGTGAATCATGAGATTTCGTAGCGCATCTTGAGTGCATCTTCCCTCATTACCATTATTTAATTTATGAATATTGTGTCAGTCGATATCGTTGTTTTCAGAATCCATGTTTTAAAAGGAAATAATTGATATTTGTTCATTAAAGTTGTCTAATTGTTTTATCAAATATTTGAATTCTACTCCTACTTCAGACAGGCACTGCGGAATCTGTTGCAGATTGGCTAGTAGAGGTAAATTGGAGATGATGATGATCCATTTTTTATGGTGATTATTTTTTGCAAACTTGAAGTTTTAAGAAAATGTTCTAATTTCACCTACTAGAGGCATCTACAATCTCATAATCCATCAACTAAGAATTTTTGTGTTTTTGAAGAGTTGTTGCATCACATAGAAAAACACAGAGATTTCGTAGCGCCTGGCGCTACATAATCGTCTACACATATTGTTCTGTAGTTGCACTACCAAATCCTCTATGGAATCACCTAGCCAGACACTGGTGTGAGTGGGAAATCCCTCTACGGACTAGCACTTAGGGTTTAATTATGCATGCAGAAAAGACCTAAAGATTTCTACTTTCTACCGTCATCGCAGACCTAATCCCCATTATTCTTAAGCAAATACTTAGTTAGTAAGATCAAGTGATCATACCTTATTTCAGGAATTTGATGTAGATCCTTCCTCACGCTTGATCGCTTTTTGATTGTAACTCTCCTCCCAAGGTTGATCTGCATTCACACAAAACAAACAACAAACTCCACATGCGTTTGATATATAGATTAATGGGTTAGAGATTCAATAAACAAGTATGCAATAAACCATGAAAACCTCATATGGTGGGATGGGAAAAGTATTTCTTTATTATTAACTTCAACAAATCAAATTACAATGATGAAGTCGACCGCTGCTCCATGAACCTGGTCCTGGGCTCCTCTTCAACTGTCCTCCAACTTCTTTTCTCTATCTTTCTCTTTGCACAAGGATGGCTAAAGGGTTGGGACAAAGGGAATACACAATCGGGTATAGTTTCTTTACTATGATTCTCCTCCTCCAAATGGGACCCCTAACCCTTCTTTTATAGGCTAGAAGAAGCTAGGTATTTGGACAAACCCTCAGCCAGGATGGCTGGAAGGTTTAGTTAACTCACCCAAAGTTGTGTGTTCCATCGGCAACTTTCCTTTTTTCGTGCTTTTGTAGGTACACATGGGTTGTTTTGGGTCAGCTAGCGTGTACACACATGCAGTAATAGAGCAGGGCACGTGGGCCTTTATAAAAAGTGTTTTTAAGAAGAGTTGTTCAACAGTGCTTTGGAAAAGAGGGAATATGAGATGGCCTGATGCCAGGTAAGCATGTCTGGTGAAAATTAGGGTTATAACAGATGCCCCCTAATGTGTGAGGTCAGAAGAGAATCTGATGGCTGAAATACATTAACAATCTTTACTGATGTGACAAACAAGTGAGCCCAAGGACCAGAAATCAGGAGGCGTCGTCTGCAAAAATAACAATTGTCTCATTGAGGCGGGCATACCCATGCTCAAGATAAAATAAAATCATGTATACCAATCAAATACACTGTAGATCCATGTCATATAACTATATAAAGTGTAGCCGTGAACAATACACAACAGAGCTACATCTCGAAATCAAAAAGATATACATGTAGAGTATCCATCTTCTTAGAAGCTGATAAGGCTTGATGGTTGGAGATGAGGTCTTCAGAGCTTGAGCAACAACTTCAAAATCTTCAAAACTCAGGTAGGAGTGTAATATGAGTGTACAACTTCACTACCCAGAGGTCTTCGATGGCTCGTCGGTCATGAACTAGAGAGTATTGATGATCAAACTGAAGGCTTCATTGATTTTGAACAAAGACTTGATTGGACGTTCAGGATGGCTAGGTATGAGGGAAACAGACAAACTACAGAGGGGTCGACTCAGGATTGGTAAAAACTTCCCTTGGACAACAACACGACAAATGATGAGACTCAGGCAACATGGCATTAACACAAGTTTATGAGGCAGGAGGCAACACAAACTCTCCATATGCTTGGAAGAATAACCAAATGGAGGAGGACACAACTCTATGTAGCGAGAACAGTTTCCTAAGGTCGTATTAAATCCCAGAGTTTGACGAACAAACAGATAGATGTGCTTTATCCAAGGGCGACTTATTGTGCTTCCAATAAAGAAAATACTTTTCCCTTCCTCTTTTTGGGGTATATTTGATTTTTTTTTCTTTTTCAATGATTTTGGAAAAAAGAATAAAATAATGTTACGTTACAATGGAGGAATGAGTGTTACAAACATACAAGTTCAAGGTGCAAGGACAAGACTAATATTCATAGCAATGACACTTAGGAAAAATCCTCCGGGGGTCAAAGGTGTGAAAATGTAGAGGCAAAGTGATACAAGGCTTGCGTATAAGGTATGCTTCAAATGGTTCAGTTGAGAGCAACATGGAGCCGACATTTAGACCAAAGATACAGGTATGAAAACGCGATTAACAAAACACACAATGGTAATGTCCTTCGATGTAAGTTTAACGAGCCCAT